>NW_019060411.1:112579-133894 GCF_000696155.1 Zootermopsis nevadensis
TCTGACTATCAAAAGAACCATGACGAGAATTCCGATTCCTCAGCCGTGTTCTGGAAATGTAAACTGAGCATTAGTATTATAATTAACCACTTGAAAGTTTTTCTTCTTTCCACACAGATTTGTTCAGCATACATGACAATTACTGGGTCAACGTAATGCACATATTTGCTCATAATATCAGTGGCTGCAACCAAACATCATAAGTGCCACATGTGACTTGTCTATAAGTGTTCTGAACAGATTGTTAATGCATACAATGTAAATTTTCAAGAGCCTCAACTCATAGTTGATTACAGATTGCTATACATACGCCCTCTTCAGCCTGTATTACAAGAATAAACACAAGGGCAGGAAAATAAGTAATAGAATTAAACTAAAATACAATGGACTTCCATCCCAACACATGACACAGTAACAACCAAAGAGGTTGAAGAGGATATTCACCTCGCAAATGTATCTGTGCAATGCCAATGTCCTCATAACCTTTACATATTCACAGAATAAAAGCATAAAAATATTTTTATGTACAATATAAAGAGGGAGTGGGGTCCGCAGTGGCCGCGCGGTCTGAGGCATGAGCCTTGTGCCGCTGGGATCATGGGTTCGAATCCCACTCAAGCCATGGATGTTTGTCCGTGTTGTGCTGTCCTGTGTACAGGTAGAGGCATTGTGACAGGCTGATCCCTCGTCCAAGGAGTCCTACCAAAATGTCTATAGATCAAGCCAACGGAAAGTTGGGACCCGTAAAAGGGTACCAGAAAATGTATAAACATTGTTAAACCGGAAATAGAAGATAAAGAGGGAATTAATTACCGAATAGAGCTCTGTTCAGGCAGAGGGTTTCCTTTATCCTTTTCCCAAGGAGCCGGCTGGAATTCTTCATCAGAATCTCTTGCATCTTGACTTGTTTCACCTTCCTCTTCCTCTTCCTCTTCTTCACTTAAGTCTGAATCAGCTGGAGACAATTATTTGTTCTTAACTGTTTTAAGTGTTTCAACAACTTTCAATTATATATAGGAGGAGAAATGAAAGAGTATCTTAACAGGTTATGGTTCAGAAAGACATTCAGACATAAAAGGAACTAAGTACAAGGTCTGATGAGAAAGCATTGAGGCTGAATTCAAATGTCAGATAAATTGCACCAGGCTGGAACTTGACTGCAAAGTGCAAATCTTGATATGTTACTGCACATTCAGGCATGCTTCAATCTTTTGCAGCCAGTATTTAAAGTCAGAATGATTTTGTCGCAATAGACAATGGATCTGTAGCTAGAAGATGCTGCCTTCCGAGCTGTTGCACCATGTAGTCTGGTAGACGTTTACTGACATTTCAGAGGCGCCTGCTGCCTTCATCAACAAGCATCTATGAAATGTCAGTAAACTTATGCCAGACTGCATGGTGCAACAACTCTGAAGGCGGCCATCTTCATACCTCTCACTGTGAGAACCTCAAATCTCAATTCAATTGGTAGCTAGTCAAATGACAGAACACTGACTATTCTTGAAATAGGTGAATAGGTAGGAATTATTTATGGCTCAAGTAACACCTTTTTAGCTAAAGATTTGGGAATGAAGCATGTCTCAAACATGTTCATTCCACAACTGCCAGGACAGGAGCAGAATGAAAATAGCTTGTCTGGAACTTGTGATTAAAATATGCAGAACTTAACAAACATTTCTTAAAATTATATGAGCTGATAAAACATGGATGTCTGGCTCCACTGCTCCCACTCAGTCGACAATAAACTCTCGCTGTTCTCCACAGCCGACCTAAATCACTCTTGACACATAACTGACATGCCAGCACACAACGGAACTGTTTACCACAGCACACCGCCCTATAAAGGTCTAGTAACTGTTTGAGAATCATATAGATTCCAAATTCTTCTCAGATCTTCTATTTATTTTGATAGGATTTCAAACACCACTGGTGTTACACATCTACAGGTCTGTAACACACTTCTCGCTGGCTCTAGAAGCAACTAGAAACTCTTGGGTAATGTAATCACAGCTGGCTGATATAATTTGCAGTTTCCATAATGTATGTTCATAACAATACTGTACTTCTACAGGAGATAAGAGTATTGGTACTAGGCATGTCAAAATTGTATGAATATTCTTTTGCATTATATCACAAATCAGTGGTCCCCAACCTTTTTGTGCCTACGGGCACATTTGAGAGTTTATGAGATCGTGGCGGGCACCAACCAATTAACAAAGCCAAATTTTCTTTTCTGTGGACAAATAAGATATGGACACCAAATAATATTCAAAACAACACGACGTTTAATGATACAAGAAAACATGCAATCAAAAATACGTAGTTTTATAAGTACAATTATTATTACTCAAATGGGAAGTTAGTGTGATGTTTGGCGCTGCATTTCATCGGCCAGTTTTTCAAAATTGGGAGTGTTGGATGATGTTGCTGCTCGCAAACAATCGTCAAGATGGCCGTCAGTAAGTCAAGATTTGCGCTTTGATTTTATAATGTTCATGGTTGAACAGCCTTCATTATTCAGTATAACCTCTTTCCGTAACAACACGGGCACTCAAAAAAACGCCTTGGCGACCGCAGGCACCGCACTGGGGACCACTGTCACAAATCACGGTTATAAAATGACTTCTTACTCACATTTCATCACCATCCATAGGACCAGCATTGATGTAGCATATATATATGATAAATATACTGAAAATTCAAACCATTACAACCTCCCCCATCCCTAGAACCCTTTAAAAATTAATCATCCCAAAAACAGATTCAGTCGTTTTGTGCAAATGATGGAAAGTCCTAGTGAGAATTGCAATGCAAGAAATCAGTTAAGTAGAGGTGTGGTTTTAATTCATTGTCAAGGGGATTGAATATGCTATTTGGCATGAAGAAAGAGAAGGAAAGCACAATATACCAGCAAGAGCTGGAATTCTAATTTACCTTTAGACCTGGCCTCATTGCCACGTTTCTCCTCAGACGGTGAATCACTGTCATCTTGAACGACATCACTCTCATAGCCCTCTTTTAACTTCTCCACCACTTCGATATAATCCAGTTCTGCCAGATACTCATCTCCATAGTTCTTGCCTTCCTGTGTAACAGTCGCTCTTAAATTACTTCCAACTGAACACAGTATTTTGACAGGAAATGACACTTTAGAACATGTACATGTAAGATGACACTATTTGTAGAGACTTTCACTTGCTTCACAGTGTAATTTTACTTCACATGGTAAAATAAATGTGATTAGACACCATAGATCTCATACTTTAGTGGGATTACAAAAAATTTCACTCTTGGGCAAATGAAAAAATACATCTGGCAGGGGCACAGCACAGCCGTCTGCACCGAGCATTAAGAGCATAAAAAGGATTGAATGTTTCTGACACCAAGTATCCTTACTTATCACAAATGAAGTGTTGCTGCATAACCTTACAAACCAAAACAAAATATTTTCCATTTTTTGCCCAGAGATTTAACGATACCATGGAGGGCTTTTATGAAACAGCAATTAACATGTACATTCCCTAAAAGGTGGGCAATTTCTTCACCGGCTGAGAATAATATTAGCTTTTCAAGAAGGACTCTGATCTATGAAGTTAGTTATTTTTAACAATACGTTAGACTATGCTTACTATTTTGTCAGGGATTCATATATATAACAAAATAATGTTCTCACACACTTTTTCACTATATATTACTGTACACTGGGCCACATGTTTCATATGTATGAGTCCATCTTCAGACTTTTACTTGAAGTGCAAACTATACAAACATGGCAGAAAAAAAATTGCATTAAAACATTTTATAATATGAAAGATTCTCGGGCTACAAGCCACGTCAGGTGGCTGAACAGTGAACAAACCATGTCTTCTGCCAATGTTTCGAGACTGAGTTCCCATCAGCTAGCGCGCAACAAAGGAACGGACTGGTTGCCCGGCAGCCCTGAAGATGAGAATGGAGATTGTTCTCGAAACGTTGGCAGAAGATATGGTTTGTTCACCGTTCAGCCACCTAATGCTGCTTGTAGCCCGAGAGTATTTCAATCAACTTCAGTTGCCACAAAAGCTTCACCTCATACATCATTTTATAATTAGCCAGTAGTAACATGTTGACCGAGGTATGTCTTCAGTGAACCATAACATACTACAAAATTTTAAGTTTTCAAAGTATGAGTATGGAAACAGGCTGCTTCATTTAGAAATATTGATTTTCCTCATTAGGGAAGGAAAACCATGATAGCCAGTCTCACCTGGAAATCAAGCCATATGTACCCCAATAATACCGCAGAAGCAACAACTATAAAGTACTTAAACAATGGGTTACCTCATTTGCTCCTTGTTCAGTAAGCAACCGCCCCGCATAGATACAGATGAAGCCTCCTTGGGGAATATCATTAAGGCAGCGAATACCCCAGCCTCGATTCTCAGTCTTGAACACTTGCAGTTTGAGCTGTAGAGGCTGCTGAGCCACTCGATTCAGGCATGTTCGAGAACACTTACACCTAGACAAACAGAGTAAGTAAGTAAAGTTTGTCCCACTATACGCCATGTAGGCGTTTGGGGTGAGTGGAGGTATAGCTCCTCTCTTCCTTGACCCCGGCACTAGGTGGGGGTGAGTGGTCAGCATCACGCCCCGGCCGGCTTTACCCCCGGGAAAGGACCCCGGTACCCATTGTAGAGGAGGCTGGGTGGGCCCCAGAGCCGGTCTGGACGCAGAGGCTAGAGGAAAAATCCTCTGCCCCCGTCGGGGATCGAACCCCGGTCGTCCAGCCCGTAGCTAGTCACTATACTGACTGAGCTATCCCGGCTCATAGACAAACAGAGTAGATATGGTTTAAATCATTTGATCAAGCACAGCCGTTACATATGCACTCATATTAACAAATTAAAAATTCAAGTCATACATTTCAGGTACATATAGGAACACTAGCACTTGTACTTTATAAGTACAGAAAGACTTTAAGGCAGATCAGGTGTTGTGGGTCACACCATTCATATCTCTTGAGGTTCATGTTACTTTAACTCCCGATACCATACCTGATCTGCATGATGAGCGTTCACTCTATCATGTTATTTTACATGTTGCAATGCCATGTGGACGAAATACAATTGGAATGACTGTTCATATACGATACCTATGTGAAAAGTGGTTCTACAAGAAAAGTAAGGACAAGATTCCAGCACAAATATCTAAACATTAAAATTCCAAATTGAGAAACTATACATAGTATTGCAAATAAAATGAGACATAATGGGGACATTACTAGAAAAATGACCAAATCAAACCATTTAATGCTCAGAAAAGAGAAATTTAATGAAAGTGGTGGCAGTCTTGAACACGTGATCCTGTTAACAGTGTTAATCTTTATAAAACTGACCTTCACTGAATGTTCTTTTCAAATGATGCTTTGTTTCACTTACACTGGAGGTAAATTCACAGAACAGCAGATACTAGACACCGAATATTGTTGTTGAGTGGTTAGCAACTCCTTTGTATATGATTTTCCAACTGAATGTAGAAGTTTGAAAATAAGACATTTCTTTCGCATTTGCTCCATTTATTAAAGAATGAAAATTCTGTTGTAATTGTATTGCACTGTATTGTATTCTATTGTAAAATTCTTTCATGTATTAAATGTGATCTTCCAGGAAATCTGAATGATACATTCATAACAGAATGTGAGGTTCAGGTGCATAATTATAGCAGTGTAACCTTTGTCATATCACAGTTCTGCAGAACTAAGCAGATGATTTAAAGTAATGTCAACAAACATACCGCGAGTTGCACTCATAGATTCCTGTCATGACTGGCTCTGGCAGCCGTCTGTAGAAGTAGCCAACCGTAGGATCAACCACTCCACCTGGACCATACGCAGTTCCCTGGATCGTTAACTGCCAACAGGCACACTTGTCTCGATCCTGCACAATGTAACAGGGAAAAGGAGTTTACTGCTTAGATCACAGGTTCCCAGAGTGTGGGCCACGCCCCCCTGGTGGTTTTCTGGTGGGCGTGTTGTTTGTATGAAAAACCTTTTTTTAAAGAAAACTGGAGAAACATTTTTAACAACCAGCGAGGTGTCGAATGTGACAGCCGAACTCCGGAAGATTCCAAATGAAGCCTTCCGCCGGTGCTTCTAACAATGGCAGGATGGATGGAGCAAGTGTGTGTGCGCAAGGGTCCTACTTTGAAGGTGATTAGGTAAGCGTTGCCATATGTCCTACCATTACAGTGCTATACCACAATTCCGGGAACTTTTTGACTGCCCTACGTATTACTCACATTGTAAAAAGGAATTATTTCCTTAAACAGCAGAAATCAACTGATATTTGTAATGGTGAAATGCTGTTCTCTCTTTGAGGTACAGACTGAATTTTTAAATATTATTTGGAGGGGGGCAATGTGTCAGATGGTGAAAAGGGCTCTGGTCCATTGAAGCCAAGGTGTAAGGTCTCATGGTAATGAGGTGGTGATAGCAGGGTCACTAACAATCCCTTCAGAGCACCAGACAGCGCCCTGTCATATCAATGCCTTCCACCTGTATGGGGCTCTACATGTGTTACTTCTGTTACCCAGTTTTTGTGGAATGAAAACAGGACATGAGAATATAATTGATTCTTTACGTCAAAACCCATAATGCAACAATTCCTAACCAAATGTGATACAGATTATCTTCCCATATGAAATGGGAACTAACCTGACAGTCATCAGTGCATTCACATCCAATAAGGAACTCAGGATCAAGATTCAGGTCTACTCCATCAGTTGGCTCTCGCTTTGTTGAGTAGGTCACATAGTCTGGCATGCTGTGGTCCACACAGTTTACACAGGGCACAGCAACATGCTCTGATCCATAAGATAAGTCCTGGCAAGCAAAGAATGAAAATGTGAATTTGGTTTTGAGTTTAAAATTCAAATAAAACACTTAGCATCACTGTCAACATGTATACATGAAAACACTCCACTCTGGCTAAAAGAAATTTCCAAAAAATATAATGTTGGGCTAACTAATTCCATGGCACAGATTTTCTTTAATCCTTCCATCATTCCTTGTCTGAAATTATTTAGTGTTTGAGAATACATGTGAAGGAAGTCTTGCCTGCCATCAGTTGAAAGTTAAGTACAAACCACCTTCTATGGACATACTGTCATGAATACTAGCTTAGGGAGCTGTTAATTATGCCACACAGGCTTGCATGCTATTTATTGTGACAGTAATAAACCCATATTTCAAACAACCTAGCAAAGTCAACTAGTGATTTCTTTTACAATATAACAGAAGGTCCTTCAAATTTAAATCAGCATGTAAAGAGTGGTAATTAAATTCACTGCTCTTATGGAACCTAAATGTTCTTCACCATGACAACAAAAGCCCCCTCTGTATCCAATCCAGATCACATCCTCTGACCTACTTCTCTCAGATGTAGTTTAATAATCCTACACAATGTACACAAGTTTCCCAGCTGGTTTATTCTACTGGTATTTTCCTGCCAAAATTTTGTATGTATTTCCTGTTTCCCTAAATTACTGGCAAAGCTCACCAGAATTCAACAGTAAATCCAAAATACATATGTTTTTCTACAATAAACCATGAAATAATATTCAAAAGGTTATAAGTATTGTTCTTGTCATCATTATCATGAAGGCTGATTTACATGAATTACTAATCAACAGCTAGACCCTCTTAAAATACTTAAAACATTTAATAATGTAAAGTTTCAGAACAAATTCTTTTTCTAGCATAATTTGATTTATACATGTCAATGGTTTCAGAATAAAGCAGTTACAATGTACCATATTGACACTAGCAAAACAATTAGGACATTCAACTGGAGAGGCATGTCATACATTACCTTGATATTTGAGAAGCCCCTTTCCAGCACAAACTCAGCAAAGCTATGAACCCAGAAATCAAAGTCAAAAAGATCAACTGCCATGTTTGACTTGGTTAAACGAAGGTATCGGTGTAGCTCCTCCATGTTGCGGAGGCGTCGACCACACGGGGCTTTGTACATCACCATGCGCTTCCCACGGCACCGGTTCAATTGCCTGCAGAATAGCAGTTATATTTATTATACTGTTGCATAACAGAGAGAAGTTTATGGCCAAAGTTGGACAATTTTCATTTTTTAAGCTCATCCTTCTCTCAACTCGTCATCACCAGCGTAATCCTGCATAAAGGTTATTCTAGAACTCTGCAATACATACCTCTCCCATGCACACAACATTGGAATAACCAATGGATTTTCACCCTTCATAGCCCAAGGGTCATACCATGTTCCATTAAGGCAGTTGGGACCACACTGGTGGGGTTCAAACTTCTTGGGCTGGCAACGAGTACTCTTCAACTGCAGATACTGAAACAAAATCCAGTGTGTGTTAATTACACAAAATAAAAGTTACATTAACCTTTATTAAGTCTGTTGGTTACAGTTTACAAAGTTGGATATGATTCCCTGGTCTTATGTCCATTTCTAAATATATTTACATTCTCTACTTTAATTCTAAACTATACTATTTTCCATCTTTCCTACCCCTCCTTCCCAGTTTATAATCTATTCCTCCTCATATTTCATCACTGATCTTATCAGTTTCTCTTTATACCCATTTAAATTGTGACCAATGTTTTGCGGTTTGTCATTATTTTTGTTTGAAACTATCCCAACTTCTGTCTCAATACTTGTGAATCTTTTGTCTACAAGCTCCTCTCACCAATTTCTAGTTTACTCAGATCTCAGTATGTGGCTGCAGCATTCTAATTTATTACACACAGGAAACTTTCCCTGTTCTGTATTTCCCCTAACACCCTTCAATCTCCAGATGCCTCTTTTCCACTACACCATACCTCTTCTAGCCTCTTGGGTACACATTTAAATGTATAATTTCTCTTCCCAACTACTCTTCAAAGTAAAAGTTACGAACACAGAATAATATTCATTTCACAGCAGAGTGAAGGATTCAGATTTTAATGAAAACATGCTGCTGCAGTGTGTGAAATACAGTGCTCATAGGATTCGAGGTTTTCACAGTGGCGAGTCTAAAGATTGACGTCTTCTGGATTTTTGCGCTGCCCCGTCAGGGCCCTGATGATGGAGGCAGCAAGGATCTCTGAAACGTCAGTAAACTTCTACCAGACTACACAGCACAACAACCCAGAAGACAGCAATCTACATTGCTCATATATAATCAATATTAAAAAATGTAAATTCAGGGAGAAATGTATCCTGCACATCAAACTGCCATGAAACTATAGCTATAGAAGGTTTTGAAATGCTACACCTTACATTACTATTCCATATTACTAAGCGATGAACCAGATCACATCTGAACTTCATGTACAAGAAGAGGCTGCAAATCTAAATGGAAGATAGCAGCAAGACTGTAACTATTGATGGAAGATCAGAACTAGCATCATCTAACAGACTGCACCGAAGCAGGTATAATATCTTTATACCTTAAAACAGACAGAGAGCAGCCTAAGAAACAAAAACTGGTGTAACGCTTACCTCAACACGGCCTTGTGGTTGCTGCGGACTCTTCTCCACAACTCCTGGGTACACCTGCTGCTGATCCTGCATCCTGTCCACGTTGCTGTCTGGGCGCCTTGTAGTGCTCTTCTTGGCCACAGCACGTGATGGCACAGTCTCTGAACTTTGACCATGGCCATCTAATATTTCAAAAATCAAAGAGTTACAATAATTTTTGCAGTTAACCAAAATTTCTGTAGCTTTACCGCAGCCAGCAGCAGAAATATTTAAATGTTTTCAATAAATAATGTAGCTATAACAGCAGGTTCTTTGTCAGCCAATATTTTTTTAAGACACCATAAACTCATCAGGAAATATACAAAAGAGACAGAGAAAGAACGAGGTTTATTACCATGCTGTTCCATTTATCTCATCAGCAGACATGCAGGCAAAATCATATTAGGGCAACTAAAAAATACTTTGAAAGTGTTATAAAGTTCAAATATTTGGGAACAACAATAACAAATCGAAATGATATTCATGAGGAAGTCAGAAGGAAACAAAATTCAAGAAACGCTTGCTACGTCTTGGTTAAAAACATTTTGTGTTCCCATTTGATTTCTAAGAACCTGAAGATTAAAATATACAAAACGATAATTCTGCCTGTTGTTTTGTATCGGTGCAAAACATGGTCTCAGACTCTGAGGGAGAAACATAGATTGCAGGTGTTTGAGAATAGGGTGTTGAGGAGGACATTTTGACCTAGACGGAAACAGCATAATGATAAGCTTAAAAATTTGTACTCCTCCCCCAATGTTGTCAGGGTGATTGCAAGAAGAATGAGATGGGCGGGGCACGTGGCACACATGAATGGAGAAAGAGGTGTGCAGGTATTGATCAGGAAGCCTGAGGGGAAGAGACCACTGGGGAGACCTAGACGTAGATGGGAGAATAATGTCAGGCGGGATCTATGGGAGATAGGAGTTGAAGGAGACTGGATTTTGTTTGCCCAGGACAGGGTCCAGTAGAGGGCATTGGTGAATCTTGGTCTCTGACACTAAGGGAGGAAATAGACAGAACGTGTTACAACCTCTGATGAATGTCAGGGTGCAAAATGAAGGAATATGTAACAATAATATATTATGTGTTATCTTACCTTGAACCGGTCCCAAAAGCAGGACAGTTACTTCATGAAACAGAAAAACATATCATAACACATAGATACACAGCAAAAGAGTTAAAGTATCCACATTTGCAACACAAATTTGAGCAAGCAATACTGTCAACACCAGTGACCTACCTCCTGAGTCCTCACGCTTCATTTCTTCTCCATCTGTTCCTCGTGTATATTCCACATATGGCATGTTTCTCTGAAACAAACAAACAAAATGTAATACAGAATTGAAACTAGTATTCAATGAATTTGAAAGTCTCAACTAAATTTTTCCCTATCATTTACTCACATAATTTATGCACTCCTACACTTAGAGATGACATTTGGAAGAACATCAGAGGGATATTAAATACTGTATTTTTCATTCCAAGATCTTAGACAAACATTCTTGTTTATATATTATTATACAAGCTCTAGCCTCTGCGTCCAGACTGGCTGTGAGGTCCACCCAGCCTCCTATGCAATGGGTACTGGGGTCCTTTCCCGGGGGTAAAGCGCAGCATCTAGCAAGGGGTAAAGCACAGCAAGCGTCTGGCAACTCTGTCATTTGCCATCACTAGCTTATCTCCGTATGCTTTAAATACTGCTTCATATAGCCTTAACAGACAAGTGTTGAGACTTCTGAAGAAATGGACACCAGCATTTAAGGTATAAAGATCATTCACAATTTTTTATTAATGCAGTACTATTTTTTTACCTTCAATTTCCTTTTCTAAACTTCTAAAATCCTAATGGCCTGAGAACAAAAAAAGTACACTTGCAGTATAAAACATCACAGGTCATCAAAATATTCACTGCACCCACCATTATGAGTACCAGCTGCTGCTACTGCTACTGCTACTGATGAACAGAATCAGCATGATTTTGCCCTTTATTATATTGCTTTTCAACTTCTATGGACCAATTCCTATTCAGAAATGCAAGTGGAACTCCTCTGTTAAAGGTGTTACATGTTGGATGCTCTATTGCGTTCAGCATAAAGAATTTGTATTGTGTTACGTCCAGGAGTTGAAATATATATAACTACCTAGGTCCTCTAGATTGGTAGAAAAACCTCAGAGAATGACCAGCACATATTATAAAATTATTACAATACAGAAATTGCAAACGAACGACACCTTCAGGTATCACAAATAGCTTCGTTATAGAAACCTCTTTGGAACAAATTATACGGTGTCTAGCCTGAACCTGCACCCATAGTCAGCCCTGATTACATATTTATTAAAGCAACATATGCAACAAAAACTTAAATAATTATTTTATATAGAGATTTGATACACAGCACATAAACCATAGAAGAACTTTCCAAATATTAAGCGAGATGTTTAACCTATAAAATGAGAACAGAAGAGTATGTACAGCCTGTTACCCATTACCTTCTTCAGGGAGGCAACACCAAGACCTCTGTGCCTGCTAAATGTCCCCTGTTCCTTCCTAGCAGCAGCATGGGCAAGTTCTGCGTACAGAGGACCAAGTCGAGTGGAACCACGGTAGATCCACTCAGTGCGTCCATCTGCATCAAAGTGCATCTTCACCAGTGAACCATCCACCTCCACTACACGTGCAATCCACCATTTCCCTGCACACAAAAAAGGCATTTGGACAAATTCAAAACAAACAAATCATACAATTCTTGAGAAACTTAAGAACATTTTATACCAGTCCACTAATAATAAAAAATGTCATAAGTTTGTCTTGAATGAATGTGTCCCAATCAACCGGAATAAACTGTATAGTATATTATCTTTGAAGGATTTGTGGTATTACACATGTTGAAGGGGAAAAACAACTATGAAAACATCACAAACCGCCAAGAAACAAGTATAGTTACTGACGTTGCTGAATGGAAATCTGTTGAGAAACACAAATGTTCACCAAAAACAACCAGTCACAAAATTATGTTCAGTATACTCTCAATTCTCCAAGCCAATGAATGCAAGAACATGCACAGAAAACTAAAAAACAGCTAATAAACTGAAAAAAGATCATGTTGCTATGGAGTTCTATATACCACGCATTCTCATAGGACTATGTACATAACACTAGCTAGAGAAAAGTACATTCTCATGTTCTGAATAACTGAGTAAATTCAGTCCACCTGAGAGCAAGTCATTAACTGACTTACTGAAATGACTAATATTTTTTTCATTCTCATCTTAAACTTTCTCATGTTTGGTCTTGTCAGTCAGTAGTTCATAACTAGGGATTATAGTACTGTTTACTGGCATTAATATCAACATTCTCACAACCACTCATATGCTTCAAGATGGCATCTCACTCACCCATTGAAATGGCTTCCTTGTCAGTACCCAAGCATTTCATTTCATTGTTGCCTACAAACATGTTTTCCCATGACTTACTTGTTGCCCCCGGTAGACTAGTGGTTAGCATGTTTACCACTGGACCCAATGTTCGAGGGTTCAAACCTGGTCAAGGTTGATGGATTTTTAAAGTTTGATAAAAGTCCGTAGCACAACTTCCTTCAGAGGGGAGGTAAAGCCGACAGTCCCATATCATAGATTTACGGCATGTAAAAGAACCTTACGAGCATGAACGAGATGATTCGTAAGCAAAATTCAGTGACCACTTCTCACCCACCTCTCTCCTGATTCACTACTAGGTGGCTCTATCAGACAAATCAGGATTGGGTAGAAATTGTGCAGAGGCAGTGGGCTTGTAACTCGTTACTCATAAATACACACTTCGAATAAAACTTCCCACATGGGAGGAGGCCAAGGCTCGGCTTCAGGCTGTTGCGCAATAGAGTCAGTCAGTCAGTCAATCTTTATCAAATCATGATCACTGTGGCATACACACCTGTCAAAAATGTAAAAAGCATGCTTATGTTCTGACCATGGTCAAGAGATACCAACACTCTGGCAATATTCTGAAGTGTAGAAACCAAACAAGGTTGTCCAGGTAGATTTTTATAAGTGACAACGTTCTTCATGCCATTATCTGATCCACTAATGTATTATTTTTGAAATAGAAACCTCCTACTGGTTAAACTGTTGTCAAAATATTTATTGCAATCCTGTAAAAGATCCCATTCAAATTAAGATCTCTACAGCACACAGGATCCCTTTTTCTCCATTGCCGCATGGCACACCATTTTTGCCAAAGACACATGATGGCCACACCACAAAATTTTACCTCACAAGGAGGTATGAACTATACATGGCCATAAATATGTACAAACATATCAATCCTTGACATATAAGAAGGCAGGCATATGAAAGCAAAACATAACTCATGTTAAATAAAACTATAACGTTTTTCAGCAGAACTGGCAGCTGAGTTGAGTTCTGCTCTTTGTGAGTGACCAATCAGTGCAAAGTAGGTCTGTTGGTAAGAAGCTAGACCTCAGTCTGATCAGGAACTGCGTGACAGAAGCATCGGCAGCTGCGCTGTGTTGTGTTGTTGCCAGTTCTCACGTCTTCTTTGCGTAGTGTTGTACCCATTCACTGGAAACCAATGTTCCACGATGCTACATCTGGCACCACTGTGTATGTTGTTTCCTCATTTTCTCGCTCCTCCACCTCCCACCTTTACCTCCAACCAAGGAACAGTACATGTGATTGGTGCACACTTCAGCCGCCAATTCTGCTGAAAACTGTTATAGCAATGGTGAACACGTGTGTGTGTGTTTGTGTGTGTATGTATAGATATACAGGATGAGTCAGAAGTATGTTTACAAACTTCATGTGCATGTTCCAGGATCAAAAATAAGAAAAAATGTTCCTATGAACATGGAGTCGCAAATGATTCATTTTCAAAATAATAGACAAAAATAAGTTTGAGTGAAATGACTTTATATCAGAGTGAATCCAGCTTCCAGCAAAGATTTTCAGTAAACGTTTGTGCAGGAATTGTTGGCGACATGCTTACTGGTCAACACATGCTTCCATCACGTCTAAGAGGACCTTCATACTGGCGATTCTTAAGAAGACACTTGCCACATCTCCTTGAAGATGAACCACTGAATACAAGAAGACAAATGTGGTTTATGCACGACAGAGCCCCAGCACACTTCTCCAGTCGTGCCATAGATCATCTCAATGAACAGTAACCTCAGCAATGGATTGGGTGTGGTGGCCCAGTAGCATGGCCACCGAGGTCACCGGACCTGACTCTATTGGACTTTTATCTGTGGGGTCACTTTAAGTCCGTCGTTTATGCAACACCCATAAACAATGATGACGACCAATGGGAACGTGTGCAGAATGCATACCAGATGATTTGAGGAAACTCTGGTGTGTAGGAACGAATCCGTCAGTCTTGTGTACATCGTGCTCGGGCATGTCTGGAGAATGGAGAAGCAACCTTTGAGCATCTGTTATAAAGAAACATCCCTGTCCTTATACTTGGCAATAAAGGCACACATTCAAAATTATTTTTGGCTATTCTTTCAAAAATGAAACATTTGCGACCCTATGTTCATAGGATCATTTTTTCTTATTTTTGATCCTGGAACACCTACATGAAGTTTTTAAACATACTTCTGACTCACCCTGTGTGTGTGTGTGTGTGTGTGTGTGTGTGTGTATTACAAAAGATAAGATATAGCCTTTTTCTAACTATAATGTGCAAATATACAATTTTTTATAAAAATGAATGGCACACTGGTTGTAGAATACTGTTCTAATGAAGAAATGTGTAATGTTTCACTTTTTCTGCCACACTCTATATAGAAATGAGACGGAAACTACTGAAATAATAATTTTATACTTACTTTACTTGAGGTTAATTTGCTCACAGATAACTGAGTGCCAACTGTATAAAATTTCAAAATCAGAAATTTTCTCAGAAGTAGATTCCACAGTACATATAACTGAAACATTTGCACGCCTAAAGACACAAGACAGACGCTATGTAAATAATGTTTCTGATATTTTGGCTCTCACTGTTAATCTGCTCACAAATTAATGACACTACTGTAATTTTACATAAAGTACAGAAATGAGTAACTTTTTTTCAAAAGTCCCAAAAATAACATTCTCTCCAACATCAGCCAAAAATCACACCCAAGATTATGATAATTTTTCAATTATTAAAAATGACAGTGAACTTATTTTGGACATGTATCTCAAATCTGACATACTTTAAAGATGTAGGATTTGAGGTTTTCATGGCGGCAAATCTGAAGATGGCTGTCTTCTACTTTAAAGATCCTTACAACAGGATATGAAAATGTTGTTAAGGTGAGATTGACAAAGAGTAAAGTATCACCCTCAAAAACGTCACTCATTTCCCACAATCTATATTTGTCCCATAACTAACAAACTGTGTATCAGAAGCCTCTTAGTATTAAAATGATTTGTTACCATTCCATTCTGTCTTGACAATCTGCCCCTGCTGCAGCTTCACCATGGGTCGCTCAGGGTACTGCTCCAGATACTTGCGAATGAACTCCCTTGAGTCAGGGTGGATATCATCCCACACGTTGCGTGAGCTCTCACAAACCAATAGGATCTTCTCATGTGTCACATATTGAGCATAGCCATCATCAAAAAAGACCAGATACCTGCACCATACATGACTATTAATATAACTTTCTACTGGATATTCTGGTTAACATCAGATAGTCATCTGATGTTAACCAACATTTCAGCAAACAATGCAGTTGTAATTTTCAAAGCAGATTGGTGGAGCCAGCCAACAAACCAAAAAGCTAACTAAGGGCAGAATCCTGGGCACATGCAAGAAACTGTCCCTTGTACACAACACTTCATGCAAAATGCATTGCTGGTAATGCTAAACAGTGCCTTGAAACTAAAATGGGTATATGCTTACACTAAAAGGAATTTTCTCGTGGTATAAGGCCTTGTGTCTATTCAAACTAGGGAACTATTATTACTGGTGGGAGGCACCTTGACTTTTGTGAGAAGGATTTTGGTTGGATGGCTCTCTGGAATTTGAACCCAAAAGTGATGTTGGGGGGGGAGATCACTTCTACTAAAGGCTTCCATGACTCAGGAGGGAGGGCCATGCACCTTTTAAATTATACCCTGGAATATGCCTTACACATGAAGAAAAGAACAGAAAACTTCAGTGAGGGTAGCCAAGCAGTTATTTCACTTGCTGCTCCATGTTTGCTGGCTTTTCAGGAACAGCATCGACTGGCCTGCTCAACATCCCCCCCCCCCCAGTAGTCCGTGGGTGAACCCAGTCAGCCCTTGGTCAGAACAAGTGCCTTCCATATTAGTGAACTAAGGGGTTCTCCACATCAACTAACTTTGAGTAAAAACTGATATGATGTGGTTGGCAAAGAATGGAATTCCCTAAATCCTCATGAATTTCCAAATTCCCTGGTGCTGATTAATGGAACAGAGGAGTTGGCTGTTATCCAATAGGAGGGGAGCACGTGGCTGAGGAAAGGAGGTGACAGAAAAATTGGGAGGAGGTCATCCAAACAACTTCAACCATTAAGAAGACTACAGGCTGCACCAGTTTATCCCAAAGTGACTAACCCCACTGGCCCTCAAAACGGTATGTCCACCTTCACCTCTCCAAACCACATGGCTGATGAATGGCTACCACTACCTTCTACTTAATCACTGCAAATCCTTTCCTACATGGTCACCAGAACCTCATCACCTCGTCCCATCGTGTCACCTTCTTTCATCAAGCCAGCTTGACAGCAGCCAGCTCCTCTGTTCCATCAATAAGCACCAGGGAAGTCAAAAGGGTTCCATTTAAAAACAAAGTAACCTTGGTAACTTCATAACAATCATTTGGCTACCCTGAATGAGGTTTTCCATGCTTTTCCTCAATTGTAACCTTAATTTAGAGAATAATTTGGTAAAACGTACATGAACAACATGTGTGTAAATACAACATACTTCAGGCAGAGGACCCCTGTGAACCAACATCTTGGTGGCAAAATCACTTTGTTCTGTGTCAAGTTTTCAGAGAATGGTACTGACCTATATTTGTTCATAGATTTGGGAGGCTCAGCAATCACACCCGAGTAGTAGCACTCCTTGCTCCAATCATTATCTTGAAACACAGCAATGACACGTGTTCCAACTGGGAATCGAACAGGACTTGGCGAAACGTAAGCCATTTGCTTGCCTGAAACCTGTTTCACAGGGTTGGACTTCCGGTATGATGATTCAAACTTCACTTTGTATGAGTTGAATAAAGATGAACTTCCAGAAATTACCTGGAACAATTAATACCACACAAACATTGTTCCGATGCCTAATTTAGAACATCAATTTCAGCATTACATAATTCAGATGCCTAATTTATAACATCAATTTCAGCATTACATAATTCAGATGCTTAATTTGGAGCACGAATTTTATCATGACTTTTTCATATGCCTAATTTAGAGCATCACACTAACATTATTCATATGTGAAATTTGGAACAGTACAGCAGCAGTATCATTATAAAAACATTATCAATTTTAAACTCCTTACTGTACATAAACCTTCTTGTGTATATACATTTAGAATAAGTGTTGTTGTGTCAAATGTGCATCCACTGTTTGTTTGTCAAATTTAGGTACCATAATGAATAAGCTTCAGAGAACACATTAGTGTACATATAATGAACCTACCTGTGAGCTAACAGCCAAATCCAGCTGGGACACTATCTGGCCTGTTTCTGTATTTTGAGACCATTTACACAGTCTGTTCACTGATAAACATATTGCCTCTTTTAACCCTTTTCAGACACAACAAATCCAGAAACTAAGGGACTGAGAGTCAAATGTTATGTCTTTTGTACTCTTTACGCAATACAGAGAATCATGAAGAATAAGGTCAGTAAACTTACAGCCCATAAGAATAAACAAGAAATGTATACAAAATTTTGGTTGAAAACCAAAAGGGAAAACTATTTGGAAGAACTAGGTACAGACAGAATAACATTAAACACATTTTTAGAAAATAGATTTGAAAGCTATGAACTGAAGTGGCTTAGTATGGTGTCCTATGACAGGCCTTTGTAAAAACAATAATGAACTTTCAGGTTTTGTAATGGGGGATTTTATGACCAGCTTAATAACCATTAAGTGCTAAATAAGACCCTGAGGTGAGTCAAACTATTATTATACTACAGTGGTTGCTAGCACATACCTCTGACCCTTTTGCTATGATCTCCAGTATCTTGGCTCGTGCCCACACTCCATAGAAACTCAGCTTCATCACATATATCACATCACCGACATGAAGTTTAGGTCTCAAAAGTGCACCAACAGGTGGCAGTGGTTTGTGTGCCACCTCCACCTGTTCCAAAGCTACAACATCTTCTTGCCTCTGCGGGAAATACAGTCCAATTACGGCAAACAGAAGATGTATAAATTACAAAGAATATCACATAATGTGGTAATCATTCGAAAATGTGAAGAGAAAGAGTACTTATCTACATGCAAATTCCGATACATGTAATGTTTACAGACAATGTTTGGTTATTAGGATTTAACAATTCCGTTAAGCAGACAGCTTCAAATGCTGTGCAATGCATGTTACGCCACTATCAACCACTGTTGTGGAGTAACAAGCACTACATGCAAATGACAACTCCTGGTTTGTGCTTCCATCTCACACACAGTCTCTAAACTATATGAATTATACTTGCATAGCCTTTGAGATAAAGGTTCAGGATATAATTCAGTATATGTACTGATCGCATATATCAACTTAATGAATAATCATAGAAATTTTTTAATTTTAAATAACATGGATAAATAACAGTAAAGTGGGTTCACCCAGACATCTGAATTATCCATCTTTCAAGTGAGAAACGCAACAGCAATTATTCTCTAAGGATCAGGGATGGAAGGAATTAAAAATAACAGATTTATGATTATTTTTAAATCCAATGTATTTTGAATACCTGAAATTGAATCACTAGTAGAACTCCACTAAAGCAGGTTATGACATACACAGGATAACTGAAGAGATAATAAGTAATAAGAAAGATGAGAGAATGATTATGCATGGTAGGAAAAATAGGAAGGAATGCAGGAAGTCCAAAGCATTAAAGGCTGACGCTATCTTTCCTCCTTCCTCCTTCACCCCACTTGTCTCAAGATTACAGTCGTGAACTATACTTAAACAATGCATAATAAACTTACCACTTCAGGGTGGGAACTTGCAGGTAACACTGATCGCTGAATCTGTGTTACTTTCTTTGTGGCCACTCCAGCTGTAGACAGAAATATATTCATCATACAGTTCTTCCCTTATGAACTTGTACAATTTGATTGTCGCAACAGTTCTACTCTTATTAAAGAAGAAATCATCAATAAGCTTCAAACTAAATCTATGACATAGAGCCTAACTTAAAAAGTTCATAATTACTCAGATGGCTAATAAATTTCATATCTTATGGAACCTTAAAGCTCAACACCATGTTTACAAAAGCCATCCTTCCACCCTACCCTGACTCATAGCAGATGTGCCTCATATGGTCCTTGCATCTAGCCTTCATGGTTCTGGCAGTCTATCCCACATAAACTTTACCACATTAACAAGGGATGTGGTAGATACTGGTGACATTCAGACATAGCTTGTCTGATTAGACAGATATTTTTCTTGGCTGGAATGTAGATGATCTTGATGTATTTATTAAGCAGTCTGCTGATCTCATTTGACATTGTTCACTGGTAAGGAAACATGGCTACACTAGTTGGCTCTTCCTGTTGTGTTTGCGGCTTTCTCTTCTGGTGGAGGACCTGCTTGACATCTTCATTTCTGTATCTGTTTTGTCTAAAGGTCTTCTTAAGGTTTCTGATTTTCACATCTAGGCTGTCAGCATTACAAATCATCTCAAACTATGGACAGTTTTCCACAGTTTTTACCTTTATAAATTCTCTCTGTGTTCTTATGGAGTAATCATACCAAGTTTGGTGCAAATCAGTTTACCCATTCTCGAAATATGAGCAAACATGCACACATCCACAATTTCAAAATTTCAATTTTATATACAAGTTCACTGACAATTTTTTGAAATTATAAAATAAGGGAGGTGAAAAGGTCTGGATTTTATAAAATGGACAATGAGACAAGTTAATGCTTTGCTAAAGCACTTTCAGATACTTCTTTCTCATTTTGACATTTTGTGGTAGAACAAAGAAGGAATGGCAGTTTGTAAATAACTATAAATATTTTGAGATTTACAAAATTTAGAGGGACTTTCATGAGCATACACACCACTTAAAATGGATGATACTATTACAAATAAATGTCTGATAATCAGACACAAAAGTATCTTATTTTCGAAGTATAAAAAACCTTTTAATAATGTCACGTCATAATGGGACAATAGTATCCCATTCGGCCTCTCACACTTACGTTATGAGACAAATGTGTCCCTTTCAGCCTTTAAAGGTTAATTAACACATAATTATTATATTATACTCTCCACAGATGAAAATGATCAAGACTGCATAGAAGTAGCTACACATCATAGAAATTTACAGGAACCTCAATGTAAACCAAGAGTGAGAAATAACATAAGGTCTAAGATCAGGAAGGAATTGAGAACAAGCTATAGACCCATAAATTAATAAAAGCAGAAGATACCAACATATGCCGGGAGGGATTCCAAAAAATCAGTTAAAATTTCACTCAGGATAGACTGTTCTCAGCTGTAACTTGAAGCAGGTACCACCCAAGTGCACGTCAAATGCTAAAACAGTTAACCCTTTGCCGCGGAGATTTAAAG
>NW_019060412.1:9599-37176 GCF_000696155.1 Zootermopsis nevadensis
TATAACTTGAATTATACACCAACAACTTTGGGGGTACAAAGTTGAAGAGAAATTATATCTGGGGGTACACGAAGACATTTTAGGGGGTACGTGAAATTTAAAAGAAAATATTATTTTATGATAAACACTGAATAATCAGTAATATAATTTATTTAATTTATTTTAGATGTAGATTATATACTATATATAACTTGAATTATACACCAACGACTTTGGGGGTACAAAGTTGAAGAAAAATTATATCTGGGGGTACGCGAAGACATCTTAGGGGGTACGTGAAATTTTTAAAAAATATTATTTTATGATAAACGCTGAATAATCAGTAATATAATTTATTTAATTTATTTTAGATGTAGATTATATACTATATATAACTTGAATTATACACCAACGACTTTGGGGGTACAAAGTTGAAGAGAGATTATATCTGGGGGTACGCGAACAAAAACGTTTGAATACCACTGGTCTACACCATATATAACGATTTTATAGCCATGACTCGGTCTCGAGAGCCACGTTTGTGAAACAGGGTTTGATGCTCTGTTGAAAGTGAGGTTGACATTAAAGTAGAAGTTCCCACCAATCAAATGTCATAACCTGTCTCTTTGTAACTTTTACGTTTAGTAGACCGTCGTTAGATAACCGAAGAATTGTTCGATGTGGTCAGGTGTGGAAAGTAGGTCGAACAAGAACTAGTTTTATCAGACGTAAGAAGCTTTCAGGGGTGAATGTCTTTAATGCCCAACGTTTCGGAGTCTGCGTCCACCTCATCAGGGTTTGATGAAAATCGGTAAACGGATTTAGAATTTTATTGGGAGGCACGTGAACACAGCATGATGTTCTCATTCTCCTACATCTTAGTGATCTGTATCCATGGATCTGTCTATTTCTGCCTGGCTACTCGTCCATATCTATTCAGCAAAGACAACGATACGTCTGCCTAATTTGAAGAAAAATGTAAATGATATTTCCAAGGCGTGAGGATTGAAGACGGGCGTTGATATGAAGATCGCATTTGCAAGTTGTAGATTTGTCGACGTGTGTATTAAATATTATTCGAAAATTTCCATGTGGAACGTACGAAGAGCAGGCGTTCATTGTGACATTCGGAGGAGAGCGCGTTGTTTGCCTGTGACGTTCTGTTAACGAGCGTAAGGTAATCATTCAAAATATCACCGTATTAATTGTCCTACACTGTCGAGGATGGAATTGCGAAGGAATCAGATGTTTATTTAAGATTTCCGTGGTCTGTTGTTGATTATAATTCTGAATTAACCTTTTGAGTACCAGGCTTCCAGATTTAGGTACCACAGTTACGCTACGCTGTGCATTTGTTGCGATAAAACAATGCATCTTTCTTAAAAACCCACATACGAGGTGCGATCGGAAGGTTTCTAGACTGCGCCGATAAAAACCCGTACACTTATCTCAGGTATTAAATTCATCCATCACCCTCGAAGTAGTTCCCCTGGGAGTGAACACAACGATCCCAGCGCCGCTGCCAAGCCTGGAAGCATCCCTGGAAATCTTTCTTTGTCAGCCTGTCAAGCACCATCTGCGATTCTGCCTGAATCTCTTCTATCGTCTCAAATCTCCTTCCCTTTAGCTGAATTTTCATCTTTGGGAAGAGAAAGAAGTCACACGGAGCTTAGAAAGGAAGTTGGGGTCGGTTCTTTCAAGATCTTTGAGCTCCTGACAAACGAGAAGTCGATTCTGCTTCTGGTCCTCAGACAGGATGCGTCGCATGTGGAGTTCTTCCTTTAGAATCAGCTGACAGGTCCCATAGCCTATCCCAACAATGTCGCACAAGTCGTTGATGGTACGACGTCGATCTTCGTAACATTTTCGGGCGTTGTGCTCGAAGATGGTCGTCCAGAACGCTCGTCATCATCGACAGAGGTTCGGCCATTTTTAAAAAGTGAATGCCACACAAAAGTTTGTGCACGACCCATTGCGGACTCCCCCAAATGCTTGCTTTAGCATTTCATAGGTTTCCGTAGCCGTTTTGGCGAGTCTTTGGCAAAATTTGATGCACACGCCATTCCGAAATCGCAGGAGGGTCGGTGTAATGCACTACCAAAACGCCCGTAACTAAGAAACAAATGCTAATTCGATGATGCCGGCTGGCACACTGATTCAGTATGAATGTAGGCCCAACCCCCTAAGGGCAGAAGCTCGTACTACATCCGGTTCGCCCGCTATTGACACAGTCTTGAAACTTTCCGATCGCACCTCGTACATCAATTAACTACATTACGTATTGTTCACAGGAGTTTGTTCCTCAAGCTAGGTCTTTGCAAGATTGTTTCCAATTGAAAGGAATATTACACGTATTTACATTTTCCACCATCATGAGATTCATGTTTTTAAAAATACTCTGATATTAATGTATTTACATCAGACTTTGAACGAATTGTGTGAACATTTCTTTTCCCCAAGACAAACAACTGTGGAATATTTTGTTTCTGTTTTGCATGCACACAAAGATTGGTTTGACAAACATTTATCCACATAATTCAATCTGCTATTTGAGGGTTGGTTTGGTTGGTACACGTAGAAATGAACCAGGGGCCTTACAACAGTTAGTGTTCTTTCTGTAGACGCTGGTGTGATTGTGATCTTGGTTTTGTTTCCACAGGAACAAATTGTTTCTTAAATTACAAGTGGGTCATTTCAAATCATACGGCTTCTGTATTATAATTTACGAAAACTTAATAAAAACTTTTTGTTCACTTGAAGTTCTGCAACTTACGTCAGAATCTTGACCATCCTGTGACCTGTATCAGCTTTGCTCTTGCATTATTTACACAAAAATCTCCCTCAACTTCAGCTGTACCTGCCTCCGTTGTCTTTCCAGCATCCTGCTCTGATATCTCTATAATCTCTGCTCACAATATCCTTTTTCTTGAAGATTTCCGTCTTCTGGGTTGTTGCGCTGTGTAGTCTGGCGGGTGTTTACCGACGTTTCAGAGGTCATACTGCCTCCGTCATCAGAGTATGAAGATTTCTGTCTTCGGGGTTGTTGCGCTGTGTAGTCTGGCGGGTGTTTACCGACGTTTCAGAGGTCATACTGCCTCCGTCATCAGAGTATGAAGATTTCTGTCTTCGGGGTTGTTGCGCTGTGTAGTCTGGCGGGTGTTTACCGACGTTTCAGAGGTCATACTGCCTCCGTCATCAGAGTATGAAGATTTCTGTCTTCGGGGTTGTTGCGCTGTGTAGTCTGGCGGGTGTTTACCGACGTTTCAGAGGTCATACTGCCTCCGTCATCAGAGTATGAAGATTTCTGTCTTCGGGGTTGTTGCGCTGTGTAGTCTGGCGGGTGTTTACCGACGTTTCAGAGGTCATACTGCCTCCGTCATCAGAGTATGAAGATTTCTGTCTTCGGGGTTGTTGCGCTGTGTAGTCTGGCGGGTGTTTACCGACGTTTCAGAGGTCATACTGCCTCCGTCATCAGAGTATGAAGATTTCTGTCTTCGGGGTTGTTGCGCTGTGTAGTCTGGCGGGTGTTTACCGACGTTTCAGAGGTCATACTGCCTCCGTCATCAGAGTATGAAGATTTCTGTCTTCGGGGTTGTTGCGCTGTGTAGTCTGGCGGGTGTTTACCGACGTTTCAGAGGTCATACTGCCTCCGTCATCAGAGTATGAAGATTTCTGTCTTCGGGGTTGTTGCGCTGTGTAGTCTGGCGGGTGTTTACCGACGTTTCAGAGGTCATACTGCCTCCGTCATCAGAGTATGAAGATTTCTGTCTTCGGGGTTGTTGCGCTGTGTAGTCTGGCGGGTGTTTACCGACGTTTCAGAGGTCATACTGCCTCCGTCATCAGAGTATGAAGATTTCTGTCTTCTGGGTTTAGGTGCACGCTTTAAAGACTGTGAAACCTCCGAAAGGAAGCCTTGTGCTCCACCTAGGAGTTACAGGAACTAATGTGATGTAGGAGCACACACTTGCCAACTTACACAGATGATCCAGTCTTAAAATACACGTTGGTCCTTTAAATGTTCAAGGTTCTGTGTTCGAATCTGACTGTAGATTAATATTTAAATTAAAAGAAACATTCTTTAGACTCCCCGAGCTTTAACCGCGGATAACTCGACAGTGTTGATATTTTCTTCCTGCCTTCCACGGATTAGTCTAAAAATGTCTGTTCCTACGTCATAATTTACATGTGTTGGTTTGCACTGAAGAACAAGTTTTGGGAGTATCTTTACCTATTCTGTTCAAGTAGACTAACGAATTTTCTCTTTGTGTATTATTTATTTTACTCAATAAATATTTAGCCCCGTGCATCTCTGGTTTCATTTTTCCCTATCTGGTAAGTCCTCTAGACATTTTTGTTATTAATATTACAAAAAATATATTGTTCTTTGTAACCCCAGTTTCACATTCGTGTAAAAGTGTCAGAATTTCCTTCAGTTCGTGAAACCTAACCTCATTTCTTTTCTTTTTGATTTGGTGTTGCGGTTATCGTCGACTTGATTCTCGTGTAATTTATCATCTGCTTTCCAACTTCATAGAAATTGTATTTCGAGTCGATAAATTGTTAAATTTGCTCTGTGATTGAGTTTGGGGTGTTTAAAACAGCTTTAATGAGAACCATAATACGTATTAGGCCGTGCTGGAGACTGTCTCCTCGAATCCCTAAACTTTTGGGGGGCCAGAACCCTGATCTGAACTAATTATGGCTATGAATAACGTAGTCGGCGTTGTTGAAGAGCATATCTTATACCAAAGCATGGCCGAACATTAGCTGGCATCTGAGAGCTGTGGCTGGAACACCGCCATTTTCATAAAATTGCATTCGTTGGAACAACGGCTAACAGACGAACACAGTAATGTCGAGAGACGTGCCTTAAATGCGAATTGGTGTGTTGTATTCCGAGCAAGCTGGCAGTTGTAATGCGTAACACCAGCTATTCTGAATGAGTGTTTTAATTCTCTCCCCTCGATCCCTCCAGGCATATTTCAAGATATTAACCTACTGTCCACAGATCACGAGAAAATCCCTGAGCGGGGGGAATGTTTACTGCCTGGTGGACTAGAGGGCTGCTATTGGTGGGAAGTGTGACACGTCAGAGTTTTACGCTACTACACAGACTGAAAACATCAAGCAGTTCAGAGTAGCGTGTAGTGAGTGTACCTCTAATGTGTTCTGTGGGTGTTGCGATAATATTCTAGATTAAATCGCTGTGCCACTGTGAGGTAATCTTTAATCTGTGCCCATTAGAACACATGAAAGCCTGTCGTCTGTTGTTCGTTCAGTGGTTGTGGAACGAATGCTTTTAGGATCGGTCGTCACTCACCGCGAAATCTTGCGCATGCGCGTATATCGAATTCCTAGCAGGGATTTTCTCCTGTTCTGTGGACTGCAGACCAAGTCCACATTGAACTCTCATAGTCGTGCCTGCCTTTGAGCAGGGAAACGTGTGCAATTCAGTCAGGACTTCTGAGAAGTGAAGAAGAAACCTTCAGCATTCAACAGATGACGGTCTAGTCCGCGGGTCGATGGTAAAACTTTAATTATAATAAACGTTAAGAACTAATTGTCTTACACGGCCGAGCAACTGCCCCGAAACCTTGGCCTAGATAATCGCACGGACCATCCCTCGACCCAGTTGTGTGACCTAAGCTTTGGCGCGGTGTATCTGGTTGAAGGAAATACCACCAGCAAAATATAGGTTATGTTAGGCCGTACCGTAGTTCAGAAATTAGCTATACGCGAGATAAAAATTCCTGCCATACACGACTCACCCTGGAAATTTAGTAATTATCGGGTGGGAGCATTGTAAAGTATAAGACATTCAAACCCCTTTAGAACGCCACGCCCGATATTAAAATTGTTTTTTGTCTACCTTAGATTATCTCCCAACTTTCCGTCGACTGATGGATTTTCCCCACAAACGGAATAAGTAATTGGCGATATTTTGTTGGCTGCCCCGAGTTATTGTCTTATGTAGGCAGACATGCCTCACTTTCTGTTTACTTAACTGTATGTTAATTGCTCAAAGTGTGTAGAGAACACGTTCATTGCGGAATAAACCACGGCTCTGTCAATAGTAGAAAGTATTCGTGGGTGGGTTTGGATCTATAACTGTTCCGTCACAATTCTTGGAATGTTACCTGTTGCTGTGTGCAGCTTACTCTGGCTAATATTTCCATTTTCAAATTAAAGCCGCTCCCAGTAACAGGTTCATTTATTGCAACTGACTTGGTTTGGAATGTCGCCATCTGATTCTGATTCCTCGGTGTCTTCAAGAAATGACGTCATCAAACTGCGTTATCCATAGCCGAGTCACCTTTAAATGTTCATTCCTCAGGAATGTTAAGAGTAAGGGTAATGTAACCTATATGTAAAATGATCAGTAAATAAGGACCTTTAAGAATCTGTAATGTATTTTGTTGTAATTATAATTGTTTATATATTTATTGTAATTTTAATGAACCAATGTGTGCAATTTTCAATTCATCTGGCGGCGTTAAGCGCCCGCCTCTCGAAAACCGTAAGAGATGGATCTGGACATATTGCGTACGAAATACGTATTACCTCTTGAGCTTTCCAAATCTGTTTTCAGATTTTACATATCACAAATGGTTTGGGTTCTACAAACATTTATTTAACGCAATCCACTCGCGTCATTTGTTTACTCGGCAACTTGAGTTCATTTTATTCCCTACAGGAGGCAGAACAGTCACGACTTTAACGCCTCTCTCTAAAGGAGCTCCGAAAGGATTTATTAAACTACCCAACTCCCAGTCGCTAAATGTGTTTTCTTTTCTGAGCAGGTTTTGTACTTGTTAACGGAGAATTGTTCGTTTTAAATATTTTTACAGCTGAGTAATCCAGGGAGTTGTTTGTATAGCCTGTGGACACGGCACGGCATTGCGTCAGACTTGATTATGATGCGTAACAGCACATTTCTATCGCACAGATGCTGGTTTGACAACACAGACACTATAGGCTATTCCAACTAAAATTAAAAGCAGTCAAAACAAATTCCCCAATCCTCCAACCCCTTTTGAATTACGTGGTAACAATGTTACTGTCTGTCCTACAAACATTTGCTGCATCATTCTGGTACTTTCTCTATTACTGTAATGCTCTATGCCTACTACAATAAAATGTAATATAACTTTATATTATACACAACAGTCACCAGTAAACTCTTACTTGATAACTTTGACTTCACAAAACATTACTGTTACAAGTCACAGAACTCACGAAAGAATGTTTTCTTCGTGGGTAGTCCGTCAAGTGGCTGTTCAACGCGCTGTTCCAATAGATATGCACCCACCCCAAATCGTTTGTACAGAAAGAACTTATGCAGCATGTATAACTGTAACATTTAACACTATTCATGTGATAAAATCTTACCAAAATGACGCTCCAAACCGTTATCGCTGCAAGGAATAATATAATTACTATTGCATTCTTTAAAGAAGAAAAACTGTGATATGAAATGACACCGGATGAGGGACAAGGTTATGAAGCTGTAAGAGACCTTCCGCCTACGCGACGTTGTTTACATCGCCTCTTATCTTAAACGTGGAACGCAGTGTAGTTGATGGCAGCTAGCAGGCCTGGCATTTTGACAGAGGATTCCTCTGCAAATTGTATTGGAAATTTCTGTTCCGAGGCTTGCTTGGGCGCAATGCGAGTGTTGTGTATAAAGGGGCCCTCCTCTATCGAGTTTTTACTTGTCATCCAGAAAACTGTAAGGCTTTTAGAACTGGATTTATGAGGATGCCAACAGTTTGTCCAAATTCCTCAGTGACAGATCTACAACACGAAAGAAAACTGCAAACGATTTTGAGTTGTTTTGTGGACCGTTAAACACTTAGAGTAGTTTTTGGTGATGAAAGTTGATTTTGTGATACTGGAAATCCAGTAGTACCTCTGTAATGAAGTGTCCTGGTGAGTAAAACATCTGACAGTGCGTTATTACAGCCATCAGAGCGATTAATCGGAGGCGGTATGACCTCTGAAACGTTGGTTAACATCGACCAGACTACACAGCGCAACAACCCAGAAGACAGAAATCTTCATACTCATCGCCCTGATGATGGAGGCAGTATGACCTCTGAAACGTTGGTTAACATGGACCAGACTACACAGCGCAACAACCCAGAAGACAGAAATCTTCAATAGATAATACATTGGTGTGCTATGAATTTTACATTGCAGTTCTGAACGTTGTTACATTGTTAATCAAGCAGGTCTTGATCTTTTTTTAAGCTCTACTTAGGTAGTTTTGTAACACTTCTTCACAAAATTAAATGTGTAATTTCATTAACTATTGAGATTTGTCTCTTCTGGTTCTTTCATCATTGCATTAACATTAGAGTGGATTGATCAGTAATGTGGTTGATTAATTAGTTTAGGGTTGACTTAACCTGCAGAAATTTTATCAGCGTGTTGGACTTAAAGTAATTTGTTCCTTACTATGTTTTGTGTTTTGCAGGTGATTGAATTGTTCAATGCAATGAGGGACCAATCTAAAGAGGGAAACAATGTGGCTCCAAACAATGGCCGTTCCCTTAGCAGCGCAGCTGCATTAACGTCGCTGTGTGCTGATATATCTCCAAGCTCTTCACATTTCTTTGAAGTACGTATGCCATTGCTAATATTTTAATTTATGCATTTAATGAAACTGTGATAATTGCAGGTATTACGCAAACATCAGATCAGTGATTTGTTGATCAATTGATTTTATTTATTTATTTATTCAAAGGGTTAAAACTTGACTGCTGTGCTTAATTATGACTGTTACCAGATGAAACAACAGTCCAAATCCAAGCTCAAAGCTAACCTAACCTAACCTAACCTAACCTAATCTTACCTAACCTAACCTAAGTTTTGTGCTGACATTTTCTTCACACTACGATTATTAAAAAAGGAAGGTGTGCTGTATGAAAATGGTTTTGGCACAAAAGTAGCGGAGGAATTTTGTTCCTGCTCTCCCACCTAAGAAATGAACTTCAGGTGACGTATGGCGTACTAAAGCCAGGTTTCTGTTTGCTTCTTGTATGACTATAAAATCCATATTAAGTTGGTCCCTTGTGGCATGTCCTCAGGTTTCAGAAGGAAAAGTATGAGGGTAATTGCAAATATAAAGACCAAGTTCTTGCAGACAGCCAACGAGGGTGATCATCCCCCTTGTAGGCTGGGTTGGGGGGGGGGGTAACAACTTCTCAGCGTAATAACTAGCATGTTAGGAAATAGTACACAAGGCTCAGGACTATAACACATTCCATTTTGAAAGTTTCTGACGGTTGCGCGTTGTTGAAGCAAACTGTTTTGTGGACATTATCCATCGTCCAAGACTAAAACCAATAAAGACACGACGTTTCGGAAATTGGGGTCTATCTCTGTCTTCAGGTAAAACCTATCTCCAGATATATTGACTGGATGTATCGATTAGGCCCAACAGAGTAGGTCGTGTTCCTATTAGTTGTATTTAGTCTTGGACGATGGATAATGTCGAGAAAACAGTTTGCTTCAACTGTAATGCATTGTTTGGAATATAATCAACATAAAATAGACTTGAAATTGAAACTTGGAATACCAGAAATCTCTGTAAACAGTAGCAAGAGATCTAGCAAAGCTACAGGACGTCAGATTTACACATGCTTTTTTATGGAAATTCGTGTAATAATCTTCGCTTGGAAACAGGCTTTTTTGAACAAAATGGAGTCATATCAACAGCTAGGAGAGTAGAGTTTCATAATGATAGGATATTATATTCAATGCCAGGAAGTCTTTGATGTGATACTTGTTTAAAATGTGCAAGTCCCAAGTGAGGAATAAGTTGATGATACAAAGGATAGCTTTTTGAGGAACTACAATGTGTACGTGATAAATTCCTTAAGTAGGATGTAGCAAATGGAGAGATGATGTTATCAAACAAAGAAATAGGCATGAGAATTGATGTCAAACTAATAATGGTAAATGGGATTAGATAACAAATGTTCCAGATTGGAAAGTCTGACTGTTTCCACTTTGAGACATGTATAAATACGGTTGGGTGTTTCCTGATAGGAATCACGTCTTGTCCGACAAAAGACAGCGTTCAATTATACTTGATGTCTAAGCTTTCATAGAAATTTACTGAGATAATGATCAATATCTGGTGGGTACAACAGTTGGGGAGTGACCGTTACAAAACCAGTAGCGTAAAAGCTTGATACGAAGAGATTTAACGCGAAGAAACTAGACAGCGTGAAAATTAAAGACCAGGAAACAACTTTACAACTTCAGAAATATTTGAGAAAGTGTTATAGTGAACCTGCAAATTGAAGCAGCGTAAACTATGTTTTGATGAAGGATTCTGAAAATTAACGTTAATGGCAGGGGGATAGTCTTCAGTTGTAGCAAAATCAAGACAGAATGAACAGTATAACATGAGACTAGTTGAAAAATAAAATCAATTTGAACGCAAAGGAAGAACAAAAAATATTGCACATGCGTATAGCTGTATAAACGAACTTAAGAAGGGTTACCAAACTAGAATACATAAAGTATTAGAATGGTACCTTGTTTGGAGATTATCACAAAATTCTGTCTAGCCGAAAGGATTTATTCTGTTTAATGAGAGCATATTTTGTTAGCAGTTTTTTTTTTTTGGGGGGGGCATGAGATTGCTATTGAAACATTAAAGTGGTAGGCCTGCTGATCAATTGATCAAAATTAACTCGTTAACTGATGACTTTCACTGATTGCCCATTGATTAATTAATTGATTGGTTTTGGCATTCAGTTATAAGCTGTTTCTCATGAAAGCTTTACAGTTTTTCTGCAAACACCGCAGTTTCTATATCTCTTTTGAAGTTTGAAACCTTTCAGTATTTTGCATGGCTTATCCCTTGAAGCTGAAGTTTGGCATTAAACTACAGCTGCTGAAACCAAAGGACAGAAATCAATAACTTTAACAGGGAAGATGGACTTCACCTGAGCCGGTCCTGGAAGCCTCTTATTCACACACTCCGAGGACTCCGAGAGCGAGCAAGAGTGCGCCGCCAGAACCAACCAGACCACTAACTCGGCCCTTTTCAGGGCCCTGATCCATACAACCAAACTCACCTTTCTCTCTCTACTTTCTCTCCCTCTCCCACTCTTGCCCACGTGCTACCATTGGTCCACTCCCATACCTGCTACCATTGGCTTGGGGCAGGCTATCCCTTTCACTTCCCGGCCTATAAATCCAGCTCCTCACACCCTATTGGCATATTCATCGCCCTGATGACGGAGGCAGTATGACCTCTGAAACTTTGGTTAACATCGACCAGACTACACAGCGCAATAACCCAGAAGACGGATATCTTCAGAAATCAATGGATTGGTTTAAACTCAAACCAGTGGACATGCTATTTGGAAGTGTCAGCAAATTGAACACATTGAAATCAAATGTAAAAACTAAATTTCAGCTAATGTCATTTGAAACTTGACATTTCCTTTGCTACAGTTGTAACAGCTTTACATTCATGACTTGGCCTTAAGATCATCGGAGACGTTTCATGTGAAGATGAGCTTCACATTACATTAGATGAGGCTTCAAGACAAATTTCCATCCCCTTAACTCTCTGACAGATTATTGTGTTCTTTATACCCATTAGGGTACCAGAAACTACTTGTAAAATGAAAATTCTTTTGTCACCCGAACCGTAAAGAAATACCTTTAAACTTTTCTTAGTGGTCTTCTGTGCTGTGATGCTGTGTCATACTGTGTGGAATTGTAGTTAGGTACCAAAGTTTTGGAGGTTTAATGAATGAAGATAGAGGCAGTAAGTTCCTCAAAAATTATGGTGCCCACCTCCACAACCCAGAACACCATGAGAACCTAAAATCACTTATGACACATTCATGTTTCAAAGTAATGTAAATTTCTGATTATCTCTACACATGCTCTTAAATCCAATTTTGCCTTCTACTGTCTGGTCCCTTTGTGGATGATGTAGAAAGCCATGTTTGGAAAAAAAATACTTAAAAATTTAAAATTAAATTATGAACTAACTAACTGGATGGCTTAGGGAACACGAACGTTCATCACCAAACTAACCAAAGCCCTCCACCGGTCCCTGTCCTTCTTCTTCTTATAGCGTTATAACCCTGTGTGGGTCTTAGCTTGTTCGATGAATTTTTTCCATTCTGTTCTATCATTCATAATTCTTCTCCATCCCCTTACTTCCATCGTCCTCACATCCTCCTCCACGTCGTCTATCAATCGTTTCCGTGGTCTCCCTCTCATCCTTCTTCCCATCGGTCTCCATTCCATCACTCTTCTAGTTACCGTGTTTCCTTCCATTCTTGCAACGTGGCCAAGCCAGGCTATCCTTTTGCTTTTGATTAGCCTCACGATATCTGCTCCCTGTATGATCTACATTCCATCTTTTAATTCTTTCCATTTTCCCTTTCATAACCATACATAGTTTTTGCTTCATTCTAAACCCAACTAAATAATGGTCCGAGTCAGAATTTGCCCCTCGGAATGTGCGCACATTTTCTACATCTGTATCGCTCCTACTTGTAGCAGAGTGCGCACATTCCATGTTCCAATATGTAGTACCAAATTTTTATCCTTGTTCCTAGCTAATGTTCGTCTTCGTGAGGACAGTCCGGCTTCATTCATCAAATTATTCTCAACTTTGTTCTTTTTTACGATGCAAGGTTGTTAGCCCTGCGACCTGGAGGACCAGGGTACCTGTCTTAGTCTGACCTCTCCCCCTCGACAAATCTGGCTAGGGAGGCCCTACCAGTAGCTATGGGGTCACTGAGGTACTCAAGCCCCACCACCACGACAAGGTGCAGGCACCATTAAGTGGGGCCGGTCCCTGTCCTGGTCCAGTGAAATCCATTTGCCAAAATTAAATGATGCAGTGAAATAAAATACTTTAATATAAATAATTGTCTATGTCTTGAGAGCAGGTGAATATAATCTTCAAGTTCTGTATGTAGCCGCTGTCCTTAAGGTGAATGAACGTACACAGTTCTGTGACTTTCTACAATTTTTGTCGCAGGTATTATATATTGGTAAAATCAAGGTCTCCCACAAGAAGGTACCAGACTCATTTATCGATGATGCACTGGAGAAGTTCCGGGTTCACGAGTTGGAGAAAGGAAAGGGTAAAGCTGTAAAAGATGGCAGCAATCATAACATATCAACGCTTGGAGCCTCTGCTGGCAGCAATGGACAACTTAACCAAGCACACACTCCAGGCAATAGTATTGTAATAGGTCTCTGTCGAGATGAGGAGCACGGTCATAGAGGATCACACGTAAGTCTTCTCCAACAAGTCCCTGTTCCCTACGACATTTTTCAAACATTGCTGCATAAGGGCACATGTTAAAAATATTGGAAATAAATCACAAACTTGCTAAAGTCTGACATTTTATTAGTCACTTTGGCTGATAAGAGTTAAAATTACTTATTTGTTTTTTTAATACATTGATGTTTGTTGCTTGAAATGTTTTTGGCTCATCTGGGCTGGCTGTTACACTCTTTTTTTAACTACATTACAGGGCAATCTCCACTTGTGACTGATTCATTCATTGTTTAGGTGTTTAGAGTTGACTTATTTGCTATTATTATATGCAACTCACTACTTATGAAGTAGTTCAACCCTTTTTCAAATCACGAATGCAACCTAACATAACCTAAATAGTGCTATTTTATTTGTTGTTATGCCACCATTAATCTTTGTTCTCAAAGTAGAAGGGTTAGTACAACCATGATATTTTTTTAACTTGTATTTAGTTTTTTTTTCAATTTTTAACAGTTCCAAGTGCTTAACTTTATTATGGAACATTATCCTTTTGTGATGGTTTAACACATGTTATGTTACCATCAGGCCATTTCTCTGTCTCTAAAAGTTCATAGGGCACCACTTTCTTTTGCATAAACATATTAAAATCAGTTGAAATTACACCAACAGAAAATTTTTTTATGGCTATTTGCTATTTTGTATGAGCCGGGATAGCTCAGTCAGTATAGTGACTAGCTACGGGCTGGACGACCGGGGTTCAATCCCCGACGGTTACAGAGGATTTTTCCTCTAGCCTCTGCGTCCAGACCGGCTCTGGGGCCCACCCAGCCTCCTCTACAATGGGTACCGGGGTCCTTACCCGGGGGTAAAGCCGGCCGGGCGTGATGCTGACCACTCACCCCCATCTAGTGCCGAGGTCAAGGAAGAGAGGAGCTATACCTCCGCTCACCCCAAACGCCTACATGGCGTATAGTGGGACAAACTTTACATTTGCTATTTTGTTATTCAGTTTCTTTATTTACACTGTGTCTTATTATCTAATGCATCTTATTCTGTTTGACGTATATGCATATTGTTCACATTTAGTTATTCGGAATAGGTCCATTTGTTACATGTTGATATTTATGGTACATTTTTCTATTCTTACGTATATGTGTGTGTTGTGTTAATTAATTCCTAATAGCTATTAGAGAGGATCTGGTAGTTCAGTGTATATACTTATGTTCATAATGTTTTTGTATTTTTTATTATGATCCGCTCTCTCCTTCTCAGCAACAGTCGAAAGGGGGAGGAGGTGTTCAGTCCTATGTGTCGGAGGTTCGCTTGGCCCACACCCCTGAAAAAGGGTGTACTCAAACACATCAGAGTACAATTGAAAATAAAACCCTTTATTGTCCTAAAACAAATTATCATACATACACATTACCAGGGGTCATTGATAAAACTATCACAAACAAAGAAACTCTCAAACAAAACATATAAGTACAACAACAACCTCACGACACGGCTCACTCTCGGCAATACTCAATTTGTCTCCCCGAGGGACCAAGAATAACTCCGAAACACAGTGGTTGCCCCGTTCACCAACAAAACAAATCCAATACCAATCTGGACGGGCAACTACAACGTGAAAACACATACAAAGCAACGTCGCCTCGAAGGGAGTGCCCAGCCGGAGAGACGTTGCCGACCGAATCTGTAGCTACAGCCGGAGAGAGTGTCTTGTGTTCTGGCGAGAAGGGTTTAGCCCAAATCAGCGCCCCCTCCTAAACCAGCTTAACCTCCCCACACGCATGCGCACCCTTTTGAAGTTTCGCCGTCACAACCTCAGAGCCGGATGTAGTCGGCTCAATTATATTGATTTCTGTTTTCAAAATAACTTTTTAAGTTGCTCTGATTGACTGTAATCATCCCACTTGTGTTATAATTCATATTCATATTGTCTTGAATTGTGTCGTACCACAGTTATGTTGATGTGTTTAGGGGGTATGTGGTTTGGATTTCCATTAGGTTAGTGATGATACTAGCTGAAGTTCTGCGTTGGTTACCTTAGTCCCATCAGTGAATATAAGCAGGCAGTCACTGCATTCTTTCAACTCGTTATTTACTCTTCATTGAAAATCATTTTCCTAGCTCATTTATTTCTCTGCAGTTGAAAAAGTGTCATTAAATGTCCTAGAAATGATCAGAACAGGCAGTGGCATTTCTTTGACTGATGATGTAATAGCTGTACTGCCATGACTCTCTTATCACAACTTTGGTCTACCAAGTGTGAAGGTACAGTTGGCATTGAAGTATGATAAAGCCAACCTGAGCACCCTGTCAGAACGAAATCACGTATCCTCCCCAAACAGACAAATTATGCAATATCAACAGTTTTGTATGTTACGTTATGCCTTGTCGAAACCATTCCATAATGACGATGAGCATGATGACTAATAAATCATTTCATTGCGTTGTCACACTGCGAAGCTTTTTGGGAGCTTAAGATCTTTGTTACATGCTGACTCCGAGGTGGTGATAAAATAGACAGTTATGAGTACTGATTAAGATATAAGTTATGAGTACTTTGGTAAGAATTCAGCGGTAATATTATGAACCACTACAACATTTTATTGGGGCCGAGGAAAACCACAGAAATCCAGAGTGAGGTAATCCATACCCTTAAGTGGGAAACCATCACAGTTTTTGAGTCAGGAACCTTCATCACAACTGCAAGAAATGTTTTTAAAAGTTTAGAATGTTACTTATGTTATGAAGAAAACTATATTTGACATTTGAGATCGCTGCAAATGGTGTTTTAAATACAAACTAGTAATATTCAATGTGATTTTATTTATTCAGAGGCTAGTAGACAGGTGGGGCTAGAAGTAAATTCAGAAAAAAACTAAGTACATGTTAGTATCTCGTAATCAGAAGACAGGCGGGCAAAATTATCTTAGGGTGGCTAATAAATCCTTTGAAAGTGTCGCAAAGTTCAAATATCTGGGAACAACAATAACAAATCAAAATGACACTCGTGAGGAAGTTAGGAGGAGATTAAATTCTGGAAATGCTTGCTACTTCTCAGTTCAAAATATTTTGTCTTCCCGTCTGAGTTCTAAGAACCTGAAAATTAAAGTATACAAAACAATAATCTTGCCTGTTGTTTTGTATGGGTGCGAAACATGGTCTCTCACTCAGAGGGAGGAACGTAGATTGCAGGTGTTTGAGAATCGGGTGTTGAGGAGGATATTTGGGACTAAGAGGGAAGACGATGGGGCGTGGAGAAAACTGCACAATGACGAGCTTAAAAATCTGTATTCCTCCCCCAGTATTGTCAGGGTGATTAAGTCGAGAAGAATGAGATGGGCTGGACATGTAGCGCGCGTGGATGGGACAAGAGGTGTGCACCGGGTGTTGGTTGGGAAGTCTGAAGGAAAGAGACAGCTGGGGAGACCTAGACGTAGAAGAGAGGATAATCTCAGGTGGGATCTATGGGAGATAGGAGTTGATGGAAACTGAATTTTGTTGACCCAGGACAGGGTCCGGTGGAGGGCTTTGGTTAACTCGGTGATGAACCTTCGGGTTCGGTAAGCCATCTAGTTAGTTAGGTAGTTAGTTTATTGGCTACGTATGTACCTTGGCTGTGGTTTTCAGTATTCTTTTCTGACAGATGATGTGGTTGTATAAGCATTTCCAATTTTTATCACTCTCATCATTTTGATCCTAAAATGTTTCTTTGTTGCCAGAAGTTACAGCTAGAAAGATAGTGAAGTTTCACAGTAGGACATATAAAACAGCACATATATAAAAGACTGTGGTTTATTATTAATATTTAGATAGAATATAATTTCACTTACAGTTAATTGCTGAACTGTGATGAAACAACCAAGATTGTATTATAACAAATGAATGTTTGTTGTAGAAGAAACCACCAAGCCAAATAGAGAAATTGCGCTAGTGATACTTTGTATTATTTTCTGATTTTTGATGTCTGGTGCTCACTGTTCAGAGTCCACTCATTCAACGCTCTTTAATTCATAATTACTGCAGACTCTGGGCGTCTGGTCACTCACTTATATCTGCATCTTATCCGAAGTTAATATTAACTTAAATAACAGCTTTCCCTGAACACATTTGGTTTGTGGTACATTAAATTAGAATTACTGGTACACCTGTGATAAAGGTTGAGAACCCCTGCTCTAGAGGAATGAATTGGCCTATGACTTTTGAAAATTACCTCAGGCTGAGTAAGTTTTCTCTGTATGGCAGCTGGTATTAGATGAGGATGGGGATGAGGTAAACCCCCTAGCATTTTCAGTCAAGTCTTGCTCAAGAGCTTGGCGGAAAGTCCTGTGTTCCGCTTGGCATCACATTATGTAAGAAGGAAGGAAATGTTATCAATATTAAGGTATAACAGGCGGAAGAAACGGTTTTTGTCCACTTCCGTGTCTGCCATTGGATTAAGTAACGGCTTGTCATTGTGTCTCCTTTGCCAAAGTACCAATGAATCGTAAGACTTGAGGTTCTCACAGCGTTTTCATCTCAACGTAGTGGTTTGAGGAAGCACAATGACAATTGCAAAATTCCAAGTATTTGAAATTGGTAATTCTTGACTACTTGTTTCATTCTGAATTTTGATGTGCTTTACATGCCTACATAGCATTTGTTTCATTTCACAAATGTAATTGTATTGTACAATGAAGTCTTCTTGGGCAATCAGCCTCCAAAGTATTGGATTACAATGCCATTTTCACACAGCTGGTCACTTGATAAAGCTTCATTGCATTCTTTCGCCTTTACAGTTTTAAATCGTAAGATGAAGTTGGCTGTCTTCTGGGTTGTTGCGCCATGTAGTCTGGTAGAAGTTTACCGGCGTTTCAGAGGTCCTTGCTACCTCCATCATCATGACGATGAGTAAGCCGCACGAGTGGAATCAGTTACATTTACAGGAAGTTGACAGTCAAGGAAGAGCCTTTGTCTAACCAGTGGGGTTTGGTGTCAGAATTAGGTGAGGGCCTGGGAACAGATAGCAGCATGGGGGAGTTCCACAGCGTGAGAGAGGGAGAGGTCCGACAAAGCAGCCCGTATAAGGGCCCCTCAGAGTCCAGTCGGTGGATCAGTGGACATATGGGAGGTGGGTGGACGTGATGAGTAGGAATCAGGAGAGTGGAAATGAAGACTGGCTGGGGCCAGATGTGCCATGAAAAGGGCTAAGTGGTCTGGATGGGACGGGATGCTTCCAAAGTCCTTTGAGAGAGTGGATGAGGGGCTTCCATGACTGGCTGAGGCGAAGCCCATCTTTCCTGTTCAAGTTGTTCAGAGATGTAGCTCGATCTTGATGGCCTCCCTGATCATCTGGCCCATGTGTCTTTATTTGATGGACAGGATGGTGGTGTCTTCGTGTTGAATGTGGTGGCCCAGGTTGATGCTGTGTTCAACCAGGGCAGATTTATCTGGTTGCTCCAACTGGATGTGGTGCTGGTGCTCCTTGACCAGAGTCTAGATAGATGGGCCAGTCTGCCCAATGTAGACTTTCCTGCACTCGCAAGGAACGCTGTATACGCCAGGAATCTTGAGTCCCAAGTCAACCTCCCCAGACCGAAGGAAAGTCCTATGTATTAAATCTTATTTAATCATATTATATATTCTGTAAGTGTTGACTCACTCCGTCCAAAATGCTTCCAAAAAGATTATCTTGGCCGAGAATAGGAAACAAAAGGCACATGCACAGATCCAGTTGAACTACACCTTCCAGAGTTTACTGATTCCGATTAAATGTAAATGGCTACACAGTTTTATGTAAAAATTCCATAATGAAATTCATCACAAGTTAATAATTACATTTATAAGTACAATAAAATTATAATATTATTTTAGAGTATGTACTTAAATGTGTGACCACTGTGTACGCTAAAATAAATTGTTCAAATGTTTGAGTAGGCCTTCAGTGTGACATGTAGGCTACTATATAATTTTGTTACATTACCTGAGGAGTACAGTTTCTTTGTTGTTCTTATTGAAGTTTTTGTTAACTCACTGTATAAGCTTCTTGAGCTGAAATCTATCAGTTGTTGATTTACACTTTTTGCATTGCTGATCTTGCCTGCCAATTATTTCCTTGCATGTCATGATCTGTGTTTACTCCACATCACATAAGTTAAATTTTTGTACAGATTTAACATTTTTGCGCGTGCATTTGTCATCACATGAAGCTTCTGAATCCCTCCCGCTAATCGGCAGCTGTTGCAACATTTGCTGTTATACCTTGAAGAATGAGTTCGTAAGAGTTCAATACCATCTCACAACTCCAGATTTAAGAAAGTTAGTTAGCTAATTCCTTTTATGCCTCTTCGGAACATAGGGCTGATATAAAACTCCTCCACCTCACTCGGTTGTTGGCTAGTGCCTTTATTTCCTTCCAACTTTTGCCCTGTGCTTCCTTTTCAATAGATCTCCGCCACGTAATCCTCGGCCTTCCTCTTTTCCGTGCTCCTTGGGGGTTCCAGTCCAACACTTGCTTTGAAATGCCCTCATCCTCTTACCTAAGCGTGTGTCCCAGCCACTTCCTTTCTTTCCTTGATCTGTTGTTGTATTTTCGTTTGAGGGGTAATTATCCACAATTTCTCATTTGAAATATTTTCTGGCCATCTAATTTTTAGAAGAGATTCAAGAAAGAAGAGACAAATTACCTTATACTAAATACATGGTTGTAAAAGTACAGTGTGAGTCCAGTGCCAGGAAAGGACATGACAATGACGACATTCCAATTCACATTTTGCTTCACTTTGTAAAAATATGAAGTAATTATTTTAATTTTCATTAAATAACCGTCAGTCTGGTTCCTTGGGTGTCCACCCTACATCACCATCCCTAAGCCTGGCCTTGACTTTCAGAGATTCATTTTGTCTGATCTTTAACCCCAGACTGCATATATTTCTATAAATTTTTCTTCTGTGATACGCAAACATTTGGCAGTTGGCTCATGATGTTACAGGACTCAGGATGCAGTGTGGAATTAGAAGCTCCAGATCACCTGAATGCTGTGTCACCCACAGTCCTGTCCCCCATGGTGGTGGCACCTACTGGCAACATAAAACTTGCAGATTCCTTTGAGGCTCTCAACATAACACCTCCAGGGGAAAGCAGTGTTGTGGTGCCAACAATACAAAGTGAAGTGGTTCCAGTGCAAGCGAATTCTGCCATCAGGACTGAATCAACCTGGACGAAGCAGCAGTAAGTGACACTGTGATGTCTGGTAATAATGGCGGAAGAAACACGGTTTGCTGCCATAAATTGCGAAGTCTGTGGTTCAAGTTCTGACTGTAGTTTTATGTACTTTGTTTTAATCCCTGCAACTCAGTGCTGGAATATTAACTTAAACTAAGAAGCGAGTATTTCCATTCACTATATCAGTTCTGGTGTGTTTGCTTTGTTGTTGCCTGTAGATGTTCATTTTGTGAGTGCCAACTTTTCATGTTGTATTATAAACAGGTGGGTCAGACAAACAAGGGGCAACAGCAAAATATGCTTTAGTCTGACACCATGACAACCAGAAAATTCAGTTCTTGCTTAAAAGAAAATAATGCATAACTGTAATAAAGATTGATCAAAGAAATCACAATGTGTTACCATTCCAAAGTTATTTGGTCTGTTGTCATGATAACCAGAACATTCAGTTCCTCCCTAATAAAAATGTATATAACAATTCCTCATCATTGCATAAATTAATTTATTAATATTACATCAAGAAAATTCTCAAATGTAAAGTGGTCATTGGACGTGTCATCTATGATACTGTTCTTCTGTTTTGTGATGCTGCGTGGACTTACAGGTTGATGCCAACACTTTGGAGAAACATACTGCCCCCATCTTCAGGGCTGAAGTGTGAGGGGTTTTGGAAAGTGGATTGTTAATATAGGGTCAGAGGAAGGGCTCCTCCGTCCGCTGGAATCCCTCGGCTAAAGTAGGGTTAAGCTCCTGGGTTCTCTATCCCTCTTATGACCTGTAGGGACCAGAGCACTGTTCCCTGGTTCCTGCGCTTCCAGCGGTTCATTCAGTTAGAGGCGACCAAATGGCTTTGCCGTGGACCAGCTTCTGTCTGCTCCATGAATGGATCCACTTTATCAGGCACCAGCTGGATGTGATCTCCCAGGACTGTTCAGCCGCACCTACAGCTTTCAGATGCTGACCGTGCTCTAGTCAGCTGTATTGCATTCAGGAAGAGCTCGCAATTGTCTTCAAATAGCAGAACCAGACAGTGTAATAAGTTTCATCATCTGCAGAAAACCCAGCATCACTCTCCCTCTCCTGTTATGAGCAGGACTGTTGTCAATCTTAACAGCTTTCTGTTAGATGGGGGCAGTATGTTTCTCCAAAGTGTTGGCATCAACCTGTAAGTCCACGCAGCATCACAAAACAGAAGAACAGTATCATAGATGACACGTCCAATGACCACTTTACATTTGAGAATTTTCTTGATGTAATATTATTAATCAATTAATTTATGCAATGATGAGGAATTGTTATATACATTTTTATTAGGGAGGAACTGAATGTTTTGGTTATCATGACAACATCACACATACTGAAAAATGGTTATCAGCTTATGGTATCTAATTTATTCACATGAAAATTTTGCTAGTTGATAATTCATAAAATACAGTTCATTCATGTCTATGAAGGCTGCTAAGAATGCTGATATAATTGCACAGACAATGTAGCGAATATCCTAAATTGTGTAATGTTTACATGCGTTTAGGTCACTCCCACTTGAACCAATGAGGAATCGAGCAGCGTCCACTGGCAGTGCAAAAGAGTTGAAGAAGACGGACGGTACGGTAAGTGTCTCAGAAACGTGCTATGTATTGGCTGAAATTTGATTTGTGTCTGGCCAAGTGGCAGATCAGCTGTAAAGTCTGAAGGTGGGACATCGTACCAGCTGATCAGACCTCTTGCACACATCAGAGGTGGTGGTAATAGATGAGATTTATGTTGGTAAAATAATTATTCGGAGGGGAAAACTGAAAAGGTAAGAGAAAAACTGGCTGTAGTGTCTCATTGCCTACCAAAAGTTCTATACAGATCAATTGGGACTGATTAAATGCCATGTCATTAGAAGCCACTTCACCTTTATAGATTCCAGTTCCAAACCGTCAGTAATACCAACATTTTATCCAATCACATGCCATCGGTTAGGACAGCAGTGACTAAATTTTGTGTACGAGGCTCGTCCTCAAAGTAAGTTTCCCTGGGGCCGTTTACAGAAACAAAACACAATTTCATGGAAATATTTATTGCAACAGATACAGCAAGTGTCCAGCTATTTTTCAACATATTCGCCACCGGAATTGAGACATTTGTCATACCGTGGGACCAACTTTTGAATACCTGTGTCGTAGAAGTCGGCCGCCTGGGATTGGAACCACTGTGTGACAACCATCTCCGCCTCTCTGTCATTCTCAAAACGCTGACGCTGACCGGACAGGAATTTCTTGAGGTGTAGGAAAAGATGGAAATGACTGGGAGCGAGGTCCGGGCTGTAGGGTCGATGATTAAACACCTCCCAGCTGAACTCCGGCAGGAGACTTGCTGTCCGTCGAGCCGTGTGCGGCCTAGCGTTATCACTGACCGCACTTCACAGTCGGCGGGAGCTGGAATAAGAACCTCCATCTTCAACAGCTGCAACGATGCTACTGTGAGAACGCGGGAGGTGCCGTTAGTGCATGCGCCATGCTACGTCATTGCTCTATCACGTACGCACAGCCGCTTCGCGCAATATAAGGTTTGCTAGCGGGGGGACGAGTGGGAAACTTACTTTTGAGGACGCGCCTCGTATTTCATCCCCTCTGTTTTATAATTCTTGTTTCAAAAAAGAACACGACTAGACAAGATCCCTTCGGAAAAAAGCGAATAAAAGAATATGACTTTCAAATGAGCTTGCGAAATGTAAAACCGAAAGAGAAAATGCATATTCTTCTCTCGCTCTTCTGCTACGTTCTTTCTTTTTCTCATTTATGTATAGGCATTCAACAGAAATTAATAAGCAATTAAATTGAATTAAATCCATGGCGTAACAGCTCCAGAGAGCCAAAGCCGACTAGCTTGACTGCTGGCCTCACGTTCACATGCCTAAGCAGAGGTGAACGATCATCCAACAATATATGGAATAAATGACTATGTAGTATTTTACATTTATAAAATACTTAGTAAAACGTTACTTACTCCATTGAGCCGAGTCCTTCCTGAGAACCCAGCAGTCACCTAGCCACTCAAGAAATTCCCAAAATTTTACAAAACTCTAATGTGTGTTACCATGTTCACAAGGGCCTGCCACTGGTCCCTATCTTGAGCTAGATGAATCCAGTTCACACCACCCTGTCCTATTTCTCTAGATCCACTTTAAAATGATCCCACCTACATCTAGGTCTTCCTAGTGGTCTCTTTCCTTCTAGTTTCCCTACCAAAATCCTGTATGCATTCCTCTTCTCTCCCATGTGAACTACGTGGCCTGCCTATTTCATCCTCGACTTGATTAGTCTAATTATATTTGTCAACAAGTATAACCCACGAAGCTTCTCATTATGCAACTTTCTCCAGCCCCCTAATAAGTCATACTTCTTAGTTCCAAATATTCTCCTCGGCACCCTCAGTCTACGTTCCTCCCTCAGTGTCAGAGACCAAGTTTCACACCCATACAAAACTACAGGCAAAGTAATAGTTTTGTGTATTTTAATCTTCACGCTTTTAGACAGCAGACGAAAAAACAAAAGTTTCTCAACTGAATAGTAGAAAGTATTACTTGAATTTAATCTGCTCTTAATTTCCTCGTGAATCAAATTCTGATTTGTTACCGTCACTTCCAAATATCTGAACTTTGCAACATTTTCAAAGGATCCATTAGGATTCTGTGTTATGATCTTTACCTGCATTCTGGTGACAAGACATCAATATATATTTAGTTTTCTCTATTTAAAAACATTTTAATAAGCCTAACTAATTTCATGGTTATACCAAACTCTGTGAGAATATTGTACAATACTTCCCTCCTAACTGAATCATAACACTTTCTTGAAGTCTATGAATAGTCGACGTTCTGTCTCATTGTACTCCAATTTTTTTCTCTAGTGTCTGATGAATACAAGAAATATGGTCAGTAGTTGACGTATTGCGACGAAACCCGCGCTGATTATCCCCAGTAACTTCGTCTACATATGGACTTAACTTTGATAGACGGATGTTGAATAAAATTGTGAATGAAGTATTTAACTGTGATATGCCTCGATAATTACTACAGTCAATTTTGTTGCCCTTCTTGTAAATTGGTAGACTTCTTCCACAGCTTATGCAATTCTTTCTTATTCGAAATACAGATAAAGAGTTTCTGGATCTCAGAATATAATGTTTCATCTCTCCCTTGAATCGGTTCTGCCAGAATTTGATCGCTACATGGCAGTTTTTATCTTTTAACTTTCCAATAGCAATTTCAACCTCAAGAAAGGTACTAATGGCTCAGCTCTGTGTGTTTCTGTCTGCCAACATGATTGGCCCTATGTATGTTCAATAACTGAGAGAAGTAATTCTTCCACGTGTTCAAAATGTTGTGGGAATCTGCAAGCAGATCACTATTCTCATCCTTTATCAAGTTACTTCTAGGTTTGTAACACTTCTTAAATCCATTTATATCTCTTAAACATTTTTCAGGAGAAAAATTCACTATAGTTAGCCTAACCACATACATGATGAACGTCTTCAGATTCTGAGAATGATCTATGTTGGATCTTGAAAGTTATTCCGTATTTCGGCAAAAATTTCAGATGTTGTCTTCGGTGTGAATAACACATGGTTGGGTGTTTTGAAGCCGTATATAGAACAGGCGGTACATGACAAGTTGAATGTGATGAATCTGATAGGCAGAACAGAAGAGTAGGCTGTTATCCAATTGGTGATAAGCACATGATTGAGGAAAAGAGGTGATGAAAAGTTATATAAAGACGCGTGGTGATGAGAAAAAGCGATGCAAGCAGTTTTGGTGACCATGTGACTCAGGAAAGGTGATGATGAGAGGGTTTTAATGACTATTTGGGTAATAATTCCATACAGTATGTTTATAAGTAGCATAGATAACATGACACTAATTTCAAAATACATTACTATTAAATTAATATACCAAGTAAATAACAACACACATCCACATAAGAATACATGCATATATGTTATTTTCCATATGTCTAAAAGTTTATACTCATGACCATACTTGAAATTTACACACATGATTGCAATAGTATAAATTACAAAATTAAAAATTCATCATTAGAGTGGAAGGTGTGTGTCGAAAGAAATTATTTTTAATTCCACTTTAAATTGTTTACTCTTAGCTGATATATGTTTATTAATTAGATTTTTATACTTCTGGTATTTGTACCAACTGCGCAGTATGAGGCAAATGGGGTACTAGTTGTCAGATTGCCCGCTCTTAATTTACTGGTCTGCAAATGAGACTTTGCAGAGCACTATTGAGTTCACTCAGTGATATTCATGTATAATAATGTTTTCACAGACTCAAAATGAGGAACTGTACATGACATCTGATTGTTTCAGACTGATCACAACCGCACGATGCTATTTCAAGTTGGTCGCATCGATTTGAGGCTCATCAGTCCAGACAGAAAGCAAATTCTACTGCACAAGCACCTGAAAGATGTTGCTAGCTGCATCCAGGTACTGATGGGCTGGAGGTTATGACCTGGAATATGTACGTGAAAGTGGGTTGAAAAGTAATGCCTCCTCTTAAATAACACGTGAATTGGAAGGAATCTTTTTATGAAACAAAAACGTATACAAAATTTAGAGTTTATTCTTCAAAATCGTACATTATTTTCCTGCAGTTACCTTCTGCTTCAATGCACTGATGCCAACGATAAATTAATATTTTTTTAAAATCTATTCTTATAGAGCTCTGAGTTTTGTTTGTGCAAAAAGTTGTCTCACAGTGGGCTTGCCCCTTAAATGTTCCTTGAGCTTAGGGAAGAGATTAAAATCGCTCAGTGCAAAGTCTGGGCTATATGGGGGACGAGGTAAGAGGGAAAAAGCCAGGCATTTAATCTCTTCTCGTGTTTGAGCTCTCAGTGTGGCGACTGCATTTTGGGATGTTGCTGATTTTATGTAATGAGGGACAACCATTAAATCTGAACATTGTATCGAATCCTTAAATAAGTTGACAAAAAGATTCAAAAGAGTTGATAACAAAAACCACACAATCCTTCAACATAACGCTAGATCTCACACCAGTACTTGAACACGAGAAGCGATTGAATGTCTGGGTTTTTCCCTCTCGCATTATTCCGCATACAGCCCAGATCCAGCAAAGTGATTTTCATCTCTTCGCTTAGGTCAGATGAAGAAGTGAAGTCTGCTGTGAGATAATTTCTTTGTGAAAACTCATAGCTCTACAAAAATTTATTTAAAAAATTTAGTTTATAATTGGCATAAGTACATTGAAATAGAAGGTGACTGTAGAAAAATAATGTATAATTTTGAAGAGTAAACTCTAAATTTTTCCTATGTTTTTGTTCCGTTGAAAAATTCCTTCCCATTCATGTTTTAATTAAGAGGAGGCAATACTTTTCAGGCCATCCACATAATTTTATATTTTAATGTTATTGAACATGGATCACAGCTCTGTCCAGCTGGCTTCTCCATGATGGGGGGGATGGGGGATACCCTGTTTCCATATGATAAATGTTAAGTCTGGTAACGTTCACATAACCTCTCCTCATTTGAGTCTTTTGTGTACATTTTTAATTGATCAAGTGAATACAGTGTGCTTACACAAGATGTCCTGGAAGCAGATCTGGCTATGCACTTCCAAGTCAGTGAAGAGTTTTACTAACATATAGAATGACAATGGGCTTTCCGTTGTCATCAGTAATAGGGAACGTGCACATGGACAATTTCGAAACAGTTGCACTAGAACAGAGTAACATGAAACCTAATGTTTGGCTCATGCACATGAATGGGAAGATATTAACTTTTTCCTTACACTCCAGAAAAATTTAAATTCATTACTGAATCGATTTCATCTCTCCGTCCCAATACATAATCTATGTTCACACTGCATTTTTTTTTCTATCTTGTGGTGTAATCTTTTTGTACTGCCTAACAAGTCAACACTAGTTTCAGCACTAGAACTACATTCAGTGTGTGTGTCTCACTGTGAAAGTTTGAATACATTATTATACATACATGAGATTCAGATTCTTATTGTGTCAAGCATGAAAATGAAATGACTGTTTTTCTGAGATGATATGTCATATAGTCTGGTACAAGTTTACCAACATTTCA
>NW_019060413.1:7525-29471 GCF_000696155.1 Zootermopsis nevadensis
TCTCACCTCCATACGCTACCGAACTTAGCGTGTGGAACTATACATCCACTGACCTATATACATGGATGGCTTCTTAATCTTAGTTATGCACGAGGGACGTCACTTTTCTATGGTAGGGTGCTCTATGGAGTGTACTTGTTTATATTATATGTATTTTATTGTGATTGTGTAGTGTAAGGACCACTGCCACCGGGTGCAAACCCAATTGCAGTAAATAAAATAATAATAAATAATAAAGCGGTGACACTCGATTCTTTGTTTCAGAATACTCGGCAACATCCCCAATACGTATGCCTACACAAAGGCCCTGTCTGAAGGTTTGGTAGCAGAACAGATGGACAAGTTGCCTACCATAATCCTCAGACCGTCCATTGGTGAGTAAACAAGGCACAAATAAAAAAGTGGCCTTCACAAGTAGCTACATGACACAACTTTAGCCATAATTCCTATAAATACTATTAGTCTTTCAGATAAATGTGTAAAACAAGGATATAGACACATTGGAAGTACTTCTTTACCATGGTTCAGATCATATAAATTGTAATAAACAATCAGTTCCTACTGCAATGAAAACGATACTTCTGCATTACGAAGATTAACTCAGTATGTTGTAAAGGTAACAATTGCTGTTTTCTCCAAAATTCATACAAAACCACACACACACACACACTGTGTGCAAATAATTTACAGCTTTACAGCATTAAACTGTTTACTGTTACTGATCAAACATTTTATTTTCGGGGAGAACTTGTATAGTTTCATTCCAGCATAGGAGATAGAGAATTTGAGGTTTTCATGGCAATGGGAGTATCGATGGTGGTGTCTGGGTTGTTTTACTATGTAGTGCCTTGGATGAACATGGTGCCTCAATCTTCAGCCCTATCTAGACCTAGTACAATATATGAAGCTTCTTAAACAATTTATTTTTTCATTCTCTTTTGTGAGTGTTTGCCATGATTCCAAAAACTTTCTTTTGTAGACTGCCAGACAAGACACCTAATCCATTATTTAAAAAATCACTGTTATTTATATCACACAACACAGTTTTAAAACAAGGAAAAACATAACTTATCCTCTTCATAAAAAGTGCTGTTATTTTGAAAAATAAAACATACTTAAAATATGGAAACATTAAAATACAGATGTATTGCTGTAAGGAAGTACATGCCCTTGTGTGCACATAAGTCAGGCCTCCACCTGCGTGCATGAAGCTGAAGACTATGTTTGAACTCATAGCAGTTTTTTCTCTCTCTCTCACACACACACACACAAAAACCACCCCCCACACACACATTTTGGTGTTATTCAGACATAAAATCGTTGCCAACAGGGTAGCACAACTATTTAGTCACGGTCTAAGTCATTTATTACTTTCAACACATTATTATTTTGGATGTTGTTTCAGTGATACCAGTATGGAATGAACCACTGCCAGGGTGGACTGATAATATCAATGGACCTACAGGAATTCTAATAGGAGCAGGCAAAGGAATCATCCGTACTATGTACCTCAACCAAGAGGGATATGCAGACTTCCTTCCTGTAGACACTGCAGTTAATGGTGTACTCATAGCTGCATGGAATTTCATCAGCAATAAGTGAGTCACCGTAGGTTAAGGCAGACAGTGAAACTGTGAGCGAGATTCAGAATGTGGTCTTTTGGTTTGTGACACTGTTTAGTCTTGTAAATGGTTACCAGCATTTTGAAGGAAAATATAGCCTTTAGAGTAAAATGTGGAGGAAGCTACATAAGATTTGAAATTTTCATAGTATATGAATGCTATAAAATTTTATTGGACGATCAGTCATGTCACTGCTGAGGCAAAAACCAACATTCTGTAACAAAGCTGGTCACCTGTGAGAATTTTATAACATGTAGAGGAAATGTCAGATTATTCCAGGTGAATACTGACTTGTTAAGAAAATGTAGTGAAAAAATTTGATGCTAATTTCGTTAAGTTTACGGCAGTTCCAGAACTGTAAGATACAAGATTCTAAATATATTTTCACTCAGTAGGTTTGCTCTTTGAAGTGTCCTGGTCAAAGATCAATTGGGGACCAGCAATTCTGACTGAAGTTTATTACAATCCTAATTCATCATTCACAATCACCCAACCATATATCACTGAATACAACATAACCTACGACCAAGCAGGTTAGTGTAGCAGCACTACTGCTGAATTTTATGCAGAAGGTACCCAGTCAGAATCTATGCTGGTTTAACACTGTTGAAACTGCAATGTTAGATAGCCTAAGACTTTGTTATAATCTCAGAAGTTGTTACAACACAGTAAAATAACCAAACAAATATAGACAAGATTGTTTCGGAGGCTGTGGCCTAAAATATTCTCATGGTTAACCTCTATCGGAATTCACGAGGAAATGACAATAACAAAATATGTGTCTGTGACAGGGATCGTGAAAGACGAGTATACCATCTCACAACTAGTTCAGAATTGAAAGTAACATGGGCAGAAATCATTGAACGGGGCCGTAAAGTAATCAAAGAGGAGGTGCCTTTCAATGGAGTGGTGTGGTATCCAGGGGGCAGCATGAAGAAGAGTAGACTTCTTCACAACATATGTATGATTCTGTTCCACTTGCTACCAGCCTGCCTGATAGATGCACTTATCTTCCTGTCAGGAAACAAACCAATGTAAGCACAAAAACAATGTGAATAATGTTTTGTACCAATGAACTGGGGAAGATGGCTTCTCCCTGAGTCAGGCGTGGAAGCCTCTCATTTGACCCGAAAGAACGGAGACAGTCTCTCACCAAGGAATTAACCCCTGTGGCCCTGAAGGGCTCACGCCTTCTCTCCTAATCTGTCCTATCCTATCCATCTTCCCCACTACTCTTATGCCTGCCTGCAGTCTCTCCACTGGCCCAGGTCAATGTCTAACTCAGTCTGTCCTAATTGGCCAGTTCCTGCAGACTTCCCTTCCTGCCACTCTCTATACTCCCCCTTATTTCCATATTCAGCCCTGAAGATGGAGACATTACATTTTTCTGAAACACTGGCATCTACTCACCAGTTCACCTAGTACTGTTGGATTAAATGTAGGTTACAACGGGCTTAACATGTGACTAGAATTAGAAGACAAATAATATACATCAAATTTTGTTAGGGAAATTTGTTGGAAAAGTCCATATTTAAGACCGAGGAGCAGATTGGAATATAACGTTATATGATCATAAGGAAGACAGCTTGCGAGGATTAGAAATGGATGCATCTGACGAGGATCAGTTCAGATTTTCTTCTGTACCATATGACTGTTTTAATTAGTATTTTCATTACAAATTTAATAATGTTCATTATAATAAATAAATGTACATCTATTATGAGTATATTTATTTAGATTATTTTTATTTTTGATACTATGAAATATTTGAAATAAAAACAAAAATAATTCCTGACACAGCAGTAAACTTTTTGAACAGATTTGAAAATTTTGGCAAGTGAAATACTTAAAATTCCAAAGTACACACTTAAAAAATATTACATAAACCTTTTAACTCAAACATTAATTCTGAAACAGGGAGTATTTTTAATTTTGTCAGGGAATCTGGAAAAAAATCCTGCCACCTCTAGCACAAGATATCTGCAAAAATAATGTGTATACATATGCAGAGCGTCCCAAAAAGATGTATACACACATTCAATGACTGAAATAAATACATTTTAAAAGACTAAACCATTACATATGACAGCAATGGCACTTTGTGAATTAGTATATCTAGTATAGGTGTTCATATATCCTAATCTCCATACAACTGATGAATGGTTGGAACAATTCCATATTATAATATATAAACATACTTTTGGGATACTCTGTATAAAAATGTCTTCATTTCAGTTTGCTACGAGTTCACCGCAGAATCAACAAAGGCTTTGAAGTGTTTGAGTACTATGCAAACAAACAATGGGACTTCAAAAATGAAAATGTTATAGAACTACGGAAAAGACTAAATGAAAAAGAGAAAACAATATTCAAAATTGATTGTATAGGTGTGGATATCAATGCATACATTGTACACTGTATACATGCAGCTCGCTTGTACATTCTCAATGAACCACCAGAGACACTTCCAGCAGCCAGGAGGCACATGAAAGTGTAAGTAAGCTGACATATTTGTATATAATTCATCTCTATATATTGTATTATTTGTACTCTTAATTTTCATCAAGAACAGTCTCAGACTATGCAGTGTGGTAGCTGTATTCCTTTATTAGGTTTATGACATTACATTTCTGTACACTTACAGGCTGCCTTTATCATCAAGCAAGTTTGTGCAGAGTTGATATATCACTGTTAAAGAACCTATGAACCAGTCACATATATTTCATCTGGACTATTTGTTAAGAGAAGTTGATTCTGTTTCAGAATGTATTGGGTGGACATATTTACTAAACTGATCTTGTGTGGTTTCCTGCTCTGGGCACTTGCATCATGGTCAGAAAGTATCCTGGATGGTATACATGGCATGTTCAATTTGGTCAGCTACATTGTATCATCTGGTGGCTCACACAAGACTCAACACCACATCACTTAAGAGCTTCTACAAAAAAGATGGACTGTAGACCAATATCAAACACTTAGTATGGTTTTTAAATGCTATTCGGTGTACTAATTTTACCTCATTCCTATGTGTATGTAAATACTATATACAACATATTAGTGATCTAGTACACATGTAACTTACGAAACACTGACATAGAGCATTACTTTCCAACAGAACTAAATTTAAAGCTCTATAAATTGTGCCTCCCAAATTATTTGTATTTTTCTCATGTCAGACCAATATTCTACCAAAAATAGTACCACATATTCACACACCATTTTCTGAACAAGCATGACTAAACCAGGCCTTAATTTATTAGTCAATGAAAAGTATTAATATGAAGCTAATCTGGACATAGGTTTTAAAGAATCCTTCTTCTATTAGTATATTACATATAATTTTTCTACTAATGAAAATCCAAATAGCTTTAACTATTAATAATGGAAATATTTATTTTCACTGATCATCTCCAATACAAAATAGTCAGTATGGGCCAGTGAAATATCCAATGAAAAATATCACTTAGAAGAATTAGGCATATGTGGGAGGATATTAAAATGAATCTTAGGGAAATATGGTGGAAGGGTTTATATTGGATTCATCTAGGTTGGGATGGGACCATAAGGCAGACTCTTGTAAACATGGTAATGAACCAAATCAGTTTAGAAGCAAACTGAGAACGAATTTTTTAAATAAAATTATAAATAGTGGATATGTATTTAACAAAGAAAGAAAGTAATGCAAATATAATCCAACAGAACCAAGAAACCAAGTTATACAAACTTTTGAATCTGTTATCTACCACATAATCTAAGATAAACAAATCAGTAGTTTTAACCCTACTGGTTCTAATTGCAACAAAGATTCTGCTCAAACACACAAAAGATGTTATTACTTTAGCAGTCATGCAGTGTGTTAATGTAGTCAATGGATACACCACCCTTTCAGTTAAATAAATTTCACTGCTCAAAACTTTGGTTTTGTTTGGTGTATTTGAAGAGTTTTAGAAACATGTCTTCCAGTATTGTAAAGTAAAGTAAAGAATGTGGGTGATGCAGGTCCATGTCAGCGTCATCCCCTGACAACACTTTACCCCTGGAAAGGACTCTGGTACCCACTGGACAGGAGGGTGGGTAGGCCAGAGCCTGTCTGGATGCAGAGGCTACAGAAAAAATCTCTGCCCATTTGCTGAACCCGTCAACCAGTCCCTAGTCAGTCACTATACTGACTGAGCTACCCAGCTAATTCCAGTATCATGGAGTCCATTTATAAATTAATGTTCTAAAGACTTTCAAAATAGTTACCAGCATAATATATTATGATGCATAGTCCAGAGAAAGTGTACTGAGTTTGTCAAATGAAAGAAAATTGCTTGTACATGAAGAATGAAAAATTAAAACTTTTTTGTCTTCAACATTAGTAAATACAATAGGAAAAATCCAAATGGGCATTTGCAATGGCTAGAATTTGCTACCTACATTTGAAATTAAACAAAATCAGAAAAGTTTTACTACAGTCAGGGCTCAACTGTTTCATTTCTGAGACAGAAGTTACTGAACTTATTTACAGTTATGTTTGTATAACATCTGGAATAACAGTGCAGACACACCAGAGATTGAACTGACAAAAGAGGTGGAAATTCCTTTTATGTCCACTAACAAATAACAATCAACAAATGACTCAATATAATGTATACATGTCATTGAAAATCATAAAAATGAAAGCTTTAAATAACACATATGAATGATTTTAAAAATCAGACTTAAATTTTATCTTCTATTCCTAAGTTTAAATATTTTGTCCTTTCCACAAACTTTCTGCACCCACACAATTATTTGAGTTAGACTACCTATATAGCACAGCCCAACTGTTGACAGTCAGTCTTTTACAGCATAAGGAAGGTTCATCACAAACCTTCCCTACAGTGATTACCAGATGGCTATTAGGCACAACCACATAAGTCACCACAAGTACATCTTACTGTACATGTTGGTCTTCAAGACTGTAACACCATATGGACTACTGATACCAACATCAACATCTTCACCACTAAGAACACAAAAATCTCGCATGCATCTTAATGATCCAGACTGCATAGCAAATTCTCCAATTCCAAACGCATCTACTGTCATGTAACCTTAACAGTGCTAACACATCATACAAATACTCTCCATAAATGTATCACATAGTATTAAATTTTTTTGTTGCTATCAATTGCCAACTTCAGGATATTCCAGCAATCATCTAATGAGATCGCAGAAAATCTCATAAAATAACATCATAAATGTGAGCCACATGCATTACCAGCATAATAATGTTTTTGGTGATAAACTGACAAGCAACTACGATATTACATCTTCACACAAATACCACAGCCATAATACAATAATAACACATTCTAAGAGGGTAAACAGTGAGAAAGTGATAAAGCATAAAGAACAATAAATATTTTTATTTCCTTCCTAATCAGAATACAAATATATACTGTCTCACCCTAAACGTACATAAATATAAAGATTTGCAAGCACACCACACCTTGGTGCAAAAGCACCATACCTTTACCTCAGAACCAAATGTAGGTGTGTCCAGTACGTATACACTGTCACTACCTTCATATGTAAGAAGAGTTCCTTATTCCCACTGGCCTGGTATTTGAATAGGTCTCAGAACTGTTGTGTATGTTCTGTACAGAAATCCATCATCCTCGACAGACAAGAATAAAGTTGTACCAATAAGACGCTATACAATAAAACAGAAAGACAATTTTCAAGTGTATTTAGACGTACCAAAATGTAATGATGTGTAATACACCAACACCATATAAAATGTTTCATTTTTATCTTTCTGAACATGTTGCCATCTTATATCCTAATAAATAGTAAAACCTTGCGAATATAGTCTTAGGCCAGCAACAATAGCACAACTGAAAACATGAACTGGAAATTGAACAATATAATACCTTTATTAAGTTTAAGGTTTTCATGCGTCATGTTTGTGTTTTGGATTAAAATATATAATAAAATACAGGTCAATACACAAAACTATATTTGGGTGTTAAAATTTAAAATTTAAATGTTAAAATTTTAAATTAGCGCTATTCATCACTATAAGGATGTTACATTTGAGCGCTTTCATTCATTTCACAACATGTTTCGATGTAATACATCATCTTCAGGTGTTGTTTTTTATTTAAAACTATTCCATATTATAATGCATGCCTTTCAATAATTTATTATTGTAATATGTGTTTCGCTGGTCTTCTCGTTTTTCCCATCTTATGTTTGTTTTGAATTATGCTGTAAACAAATGTGATGTGCACAAAGAACATATAACAGCTATCAAACAGAATAAGGATCACTCCGCCTACGCAAAACACATATTAAACACAGGACACACATATGGGGCAATAGAACAAACTTTATATATTATAAAAATAGTACAAAATAAACGCCATAGGGAAACCATTGAAAAATACCATATACAACGGACACATAAACAAAATATTGCTTTAAACGACACTAACCTATATTTGAACAACCCGATTTTTAACACAGTACAAGTCATTGACTCAAGCACATGACCCCATCTACCTATATATACCACCCGCTCCTATACACGAAACCAGTACTTGAACAGACAGTCAACCCTGCAGACGTGATAAACCACACAACACGACTTATGGTATGTTATTGAGTTCTTACTATTACAATATAATTCTTACTCCAAACTTATTTGCATATAAAAATAAAAATGAATAACTACCAAATTTTATCACATTTGTTTACAGCATAATTCAAAACAAACATAAGATGGGAAAAACGAGAAGACCAGCGAAACACATATTACAATAATAAATTATTGAAAGGCATGCATTATAATATGGAATAGTTTTAAATAAAAAACAACACCTGAAGATGATGTATTACATCGAAACATGTTGTGAAATGAATGAAAGCGCTCAAATGTAACATCCTTATAGTGATGAATAGCGCTAATTTAAAATTTAAAATTTTAACATTTAAATTTTAACACCCAAATATAGTTTTGTGTATTGACCTGTATTTTATTATATATTTTAATATAATACCTCTCCCTGCCAAGCTTCATTATCATCACCTAAAGTGAGAAAAGGGACTTCAACTTCAAATGAGCCGTAACACAATGATATAAGTACACAAACACACTTTATTTATTTATAAACATACAAAATATACACTCAATGTATCATCTTCCTTCAATTTCAGTATACTGGTGTTGGTTTCTGAGTAGGAAGAAGGTTGAATCTCTTTTTTATGGTTATTCTCTGCCTAGAATACTTATCCTCAGGAGAGAAGCGAGCTGAAAAGAAGACATGAATCAGCCCAAAGTACAACTTCTGCAATTACAGGAAAACCTCAATCTGACAGTCAATAATTCAAAATACTGTATAATGAACAAACTGACTAGAAGGAAATGACTAAAACAGACATTATAACAGGGTGCAGAATTTCTGCCAATAATGTCAACACATTTAAACAAATTATGGGTACAGTTGTCTTTAGTTCCATTTAATGACAGCAGAAAAGGGAAGTGCATTGACTGCCTACCCACCTAATGCAGAAGTGAACACAAGAAATTCATGCTACTGTGGAAGAACAGGCATAGAATATGTCTACCACTTCCATTATTAAGCCTCTTCATTAACAGAAACTGATAGCAATGGAAAACATACGAGTTTACTAAATATGGAACGCTTAATAAAATCTTCTTGGAAATCAGCCACGTCAATTGGTTACATGAAGAGATTAACATTTCAGGATGTCTGATGTCGTCAGAACCCTGATGATGGGGAGAAAGATGGTTCCTGAAACAACGGTTTACGCGTGTAACCAACTGATGTGGCTGATGGCCCAACAAGATTTTATTGAGTTTAGTTGCCATGAAAGCTTAAAATCATATATGGAATACCGCATAAATAGATCTCAATTAAAATAACTATTGAGTGTACATGAAAAATCTTCATCTTAAACTCAGGGAAGGCCTACACAATCCCGTCGTGGTGCTCTTGACCGAGTGTCTTGATGGGCCGGCACGTTTACTTTGAACAAATTAGAGTGCTTAAAGCAGGCAGCAGCCACCTGAATACCGAGTGCATGGAATAATGGAATAGGACCTCGGTTCTATTTTGTTGGTTTTCGGATGCCCCGAGGTAATGATCAAAAGAGATAGACGGGGGCATTCGTATTGCGACATTAGAGGTCAAATTCCTGGATCATCGCAAGATGGGCAGAATCGAAAGCATTTGCCAAGAATGTTGTCTTTGATCAAGAACGAAACTTAGAGGTTCGAAGGCGATCAGATACCGCCCTAGTTCTAATCATAGGGGTGCAAAGTAGACCTACCTCATTGTGGTGCACCCTGGGCAACATCTCTGATGGCAAAGTGGTCTACAAACCTGGCAAATGAATCTTGCATCTTTGCACTTTATGATTGCTACTGGGAAGCAGGATGTGTTATGGGTCAAAGGTGAAATTCTATGTACCTGCCATTTGACATAAATAATTAAACAAATAAACTTTACCTGGATGGGCAGACACTGTTGGTATACCATCTGGTGCTGTCTTCTACAACATAGAAAAAATCAGGTATGAATAATAATATACACATATGAAATGTTTTAAAAGTATTATTTATCAAAGTATGAGTTACCTCTGCATTTAAAAACAATGCTGCATGAATTCTAGATCTAAGCACTCGACAGGAGGTTGGGTGAGTTCCTAAGCTTGTTTGGGTATGTTAATGATTAGATATGTCCCAGCACCTTGTCAAGATCAAACTTTAGTGCAACTGACAGTCAATTGCTTTTCTGAACACAGTGAGCATATCCCACTGTTAATGATAAATTTAATGGAACCTACTATTTTGCCCTTAATATAATCACATAATAACATATTAAACTTATTTAGGTCTATGCATAGTATTACGTGGAACCAATGTTACAATTAATAGGGTAGGTTAAGATAGAACACTTTTCTAATAAGTACCTAATAAATTCTGAGTTAAAAATAAAACATAGTGCAGTCAGCAACTAACCGTTGAAACAAACATATGTAAGTGTAAGTTGGAATTTAAATTACCTGTATTAGAACTGTCTGTTAATTTAGCAGAATATTACAAGATCCAAGGAAGAAAGTAGAATTTTTAATGCCTACGGAGACAGACCCCCCCCCCCCCCCAAAGAAAATTCAGGTTATCTGCATCATTTAATGGGATCGGAGGCAACAAGGTTAAACATACCACAGACTGGAAATACAGAAACCGCTTAATGCATTCAAGAAGTCTGGGACCAGTGCTATAGAGTACTGGGTATAATGAATTCTTCTCGGGCTACCAGCCTTGTTTCGGGAACCACTTTCGTCCTCGCCCTTAGGCTCAGGACGAAGATGGTTCTCGAAACGGTGTTTTCTCCAATAAACCACCTGACACGGCTGGTAGCCCAAGAATAATTCGTTAAACTTAGTCAACATGAAAGATTCAGATCATACAAGATTAATGAGTGTGATTCTGGACATCAAGAAAATCTCCTATACTGGAAAAGATGAACGCCATTTCGTTCATATACATAACAGAGGATTACAAAGAATAGAGGGAGAAACTATCAAGACATTCACTTACCTTAAATGTATACACTCTTTTCCCATCTTCACCCAGATAGTACATTAAGTACATCTTTAGCCACTAATGTACTTCAAAGCGGGCTAAATTTTGGAGACAAAAAGCACACAAAGAACAGCTTCAGGATACAACACACATTCGTATTAGTCCAAGCACTCTACCAACTCTTCCAATAGGTTTACATACAAAATACAAATATAAAATATTCCTAAGTATTACAGTAATAAGTGCAATACTTTCATCTTAACACGAAATCTTTGATGTATATAATAGAATAACTTAAGCAATATTTTCAACAAAATTATACAATTACAAAAATTGTCATAAATCAATCCATAATGTTGGCAATAATGACGCTTGGTAGAAAAAGAATCTTAAAATGCTATTGGCTGGATACGTACCGCCACTCTTAACTTGTGCTTCCATCTGTTGCAAGTGTAGCAAAGTGTATGAAAGTGAAATTAGGACAGCGGTAGCATAGTCGGTAATATTTTTTCTATCATCACAGCTCTGAAGCTGCAATTGACCGAGGATACTCCACATGGCATGCTGAGAGCCATCCAGCGTCTCGACGAACACTGCGGTTCTCATCTTCAGGGTGAATGTGTAACAAATAGTGTTGTTGAAGTGAACTGTTTTGTGGATATTATCCAACGTCCAATACTAAATAAAATCAATAAAAACCACGACGTTTCGGAGGTGGGAGTCTATCTCCGTCTTCAGGTAAAACCTACTCTGTTGGGCCCAGTCGATAATGTTAATCCCTGTCTCCAAAATAGTGTTGTCTGTAAAACACAGGTAACCCGAATGACCTACTTCGTTGTCGCAGAACTCAGCTGTTAAAGAATCATCTGCTTCAGTCACCAGTAGTAGAACCCACAGATCCAATGTATCTGAACTGTAACTGAGGCCGATATTTTGTGGATGGATTCACGATAAGAAAACAAAAACGATGTTCTAAAAGTCTAGAAGGGAGATGAGACACCCTTTTCTTGAGAGAAATGTTAAATGAAATACACATTCAAGTATTTATTAGCAAGTAGCTGGCTTGCTATTAGATTATGCCTCGTCAGTAATAATGCAGTCTCAGTCTTAGTCAGCTTAGAAAGAAATGAGTGTCATTACCAACTTAAAAAATACAAGTCACGTAAAATAAATTAGCGTTCAGACTGCGGTTAATCGATTTGAAACTCCATGACACAAGCTTACTGAAACTTATATCTGGCCTTCTTCTTCGATTGAGGTAAATGAGAAAAAGTGACACAACCACGGCGCAACGAATAAAATTATTCTGCTCTCGGCAAGAACTCAGCTCCCACATAAAAACTACTGCTTATTCAGACAGCTCTAAAGTTAAAATGAAGCAAATACATGAAACTAAATCATAACTACAGGGTTAAATAACAAGTGTTTACGAATTTAAGTATCTAAGGGCAATAATACTGAACTGAAATGAGGTTTGTGACAAAAATAAACAACATATTAGGGATACATGTATGATTCAGTTTACCTTCCGGACATTAAAAAACAACAATACATAAAACACTACGAGTAATTTATCCAAATTCTGCGTGGTTGTGAAATGTGGTCTTTTGTTTGAAGAAAGAACACAAATTGCGAATCGTTTTAACACCGAGTGATCAAGAGGATGTTTCGACCTAAAAAGAGCAATGTAGAGTCCAGTTCCGAAACTCGCTCAGTCGACTTCTCGCGTTTACCAACCAATTTCAGTTCTTGTCAATTTTCCTCTACTCTCCAGAGACACAGCGAATGACGAAAGTATGTCATGTAACCGGAGCGTAAAGCAGAACACTCAGTTTCATCTAAGAATGCACGTGGTCTTAACTGCGCTCCCCCCAAACTTTCTCGTGACGCGTGCCTATGCACAGAAACAAATTCATAATTCCCAATCCATCTCTATAGACATTCGTTTTGTTGTAAATGTCTTCAATTGTCAACTTGCAATAAGGGAGAGAGTTTTAAGTGCTTTGCCCACGACACCGGTAAATTAATTATTTCACATGGCGCTAGGTCGCTAGTCCATACCTATTTGGCGACCCCAGGGAATGTTTTATGCACGAGTAGTCTTTGTCAGGTGGCCATTTCCCACAAGACCCTGCTGTTTGTGAATTATTTCGAATATTTAAACATTGAAAGAAATGACAAGGTGGGTGGGAGATGTTGAAACCCGTAGGTGTATAAAATCCATATCTGAAGGATAAAACAAGAGTGGAAATATGCACGCCGAAAGTCCAATATGTAATATATACATATATGAGAGTTTAGGTTCTCATGGCGACAAATGTTAAGGTGGTTGTCTTCTGGGACGCTGCGCCATGCAGTCTGGTACATACTGACCGACGTTTCAGAGGAGCTTACTGCCTGCATCATCAGGCAATGACAAGTAACACTAAAAAGTTACTTCATATACAGAGGAACTCAAATGCCTGGATGCAATAAGAAATTATCTGGAACTTAAAAAGTTAACGTATCATAACATCAAATGGTGCGTGTTTGCGTGTCTGCCCCTGCTGATAATATTTCAACAAATTCAATGGGTTTCATGATATTGGTATACATACATACATCTTTATCATATTCCATGGATCCATAAGATAGTCAGATGACAATAGGATGTGGAAAAAGTCATAATAATAATACAATAAATATTATAAAGTACAATTCATGCTATTATATAAATTTCACGTAAAACAACAAAGGGTTCACCGGAATAAATCTACCCATTACATACCGAAGATAAATTATCACTTATTTGTAAACAACATAAATTCATTGACAGAGTAAGAGGAGTGTGTAATGAAAACGAGAGGTTGGCAACTGGTCTATGAGGCTGATTTTTATTCCTTGTGTTGACACTGTGAACAGCAGAATTAGTTTGAAAAAGTTCTTGTTTATTTACAATAAAGTTCATTAATGAGAATATATATTCACAAGGAAGAGCTAAGATCTCTAATCTCCTAAATAGACTTCTACATGAATTTCTAAGTTTTACACCAGCTATTAATCTAACACTTTTCTTTTGTAAAGTGAATATCTTTTTGCTGTTCCCATTAATTACCCCCTAAAATTATTCCATGAATATCATGCCAGTGAAAACTATTCAATTTCCATAATTTTTGTTTCCTACCGTCATCATATCAACATTCGGCGTACAAACTTTAGAGTTGGGCTGGTTTCTACCATTTTTAAGTCATTCAATTAAGATTCTGTAATAAACGACTAATTTATTTTAAAAAATTGCTACTTTTGTCGCATTACACTTCATGCACAATGCAAGGCAATCACTCATTCTGCAAGATAAATTCAATACAAAGCAGTAGTCTTAACCACTAAGCCGCGGAGATTCGATGCATGCATACATACGTACGTACATTCTATTAATATAACCCATTTTCATATACGAATAGTGCCTATAGTTTTCGCAGCACGTGTTGGTGGCTTTTCACTGTGAAAGAAAGAGATGATGTACAGCCACACCTAGAGCTCGGCAACACAGGTTTCTCTCTTGGGTTAATGGACACTCCTTTCTTACAGCTGTAGCAGGTGGTGAAATTCCCAGAGTCTACGTCAAACTTAGTAATGTTTAAAATTTTTTCAACCCCCTTAAAAGCAACTAGAAAACTGGGAAATGCCAGAAACTCAGCGGAGTTTATACTTTAGAAACCAGTCGCCTTAGTATTGTTGATAAAGGAGTTACACATGACGATTATGAGCACAAAATAAACACATTCATATCGGGGGGGAGGAGGGGGGTTGCTTTATATTTTACTTTTCTTTGTCCTCAAATATTAATGCGTCCTTTGCACGATGCAAGTAAATGAACATCGGGAGACGCATCCGCCCTTCAACACGTTCTGTCTCAGAAAGTACTCAACGGACTTCGATACAATTTGATACTGGGATCTACATTGAAAGTTATCGGGACTTCCGAATACAAAGCAGTAGGGCCAGCGATCAGTCGCGATGTACGTACATTCCCTTGACTTTCATAACACATTGCCCTACAAAATAACCTACTACTAACCACAGAACGTAAAGTTCCGGGAGTCCGAATTTCCTTTCTGTGAGTAGCTATCATATAAATTAGACTGTAAGCTGACTGACTACGGTTTAGACGGCCTGTATTGAAGTCCAAATGTACAGATGTAACAAAGACAACAAAGCACGACAAATGACAGACCTGACCTCTCGTCGGAGAGGACGCCACATGATGTAACGGCTTGACCAAAGACAAACTCTGGCCATGAGTCCAAAAAGGGGGTCGACACCAAGACGAAATGGCTGACTGTCAGTCGTAAAGAAACTTGGACTTAGTATTGTTAGACCTAAACTGAGTTTCGTCTGCGTCACTGGCTTGGTGGCAGAAGGAAAACAAACATGCACTATGCAAACCAAAAATGTTTCCGACAGAGGAACTGAGACAGCGAGGCACAAATTACCACCGCAGAAAATAATGTTTATAACATCGGCAGTATATCCTTCCAACCCTACACTACTCTTTTCTCTGACCCCCTTGCATTTTACTTCTAACGGACGTAAAACGCACACACTCATCCCGACTACTGTACTAGAGCTTTCTTTTCAACATTAATATAACCAGTCCTCGTGTCGGCCCATATAAAATTTCTTCGTTCAGTCACTGCAATAACAGACGAAGAGTGTAGTTATGAACAATAATAGACTATAAAAATCGTCCAAATAAACAATTACAAATTATAAACAGGCTACATTTTTAGACACAGTCATCTTTGCACAACACTTCTGTTACTGGATACAATTTGCAATTATGACAAAATATGTCGAAACATGTTGCCCACAAAAAATCATACAATTGTTCGTGCAGACCGTCATGTATTGAGTACAATGCAAAGCGATGTTTTAGTATAGGACTAAACTAGTAAAATATGAAGCTCGCCAGTAAGTAATCTTCTTTATTCTCTTTATAGTTCTCTTTTTCGTCATTAGCACTTTTCTTTCAAATACCTTCAGCCCCTGTTATTTTAGGGGTCAGTACAAGTTTCGCCCCTATTAAACCAAGGGTCGGTAAGCTATTCATTACTGTGGGCCGCACTGTCTACTCCTGTCATAGTCGAGGGCCACAGAAAATAATTAATCTTTAACCTAAAGCGTATATACATAGCTGGTATTTACATACAACGGAGTTTACTGTCTTAGCATTCAAACAGTCTTGATTTAAAGTCATTGTCAAATTTTATAAAACTTCGGTTGTTTTGTTAAATGTCACATGGTTTGAACTACGGAAAAACGTGCCTTTCCGCAATAACACAAATCTAACGGAATAGGCCTACTCCTCACTTACAGAAAATGTTTGCCTCTCTAGAATTGGATAATTCTTAAATCATGTGACGGACGTATGAAAAGATTGCGAGGGCAACCTGTGGCCCGCAGGTTGCCTACCCCTGTATTAAACAAACGGCAGGCTCTCTAAATTTGCTCAACTCACAAATACGTTTCTAAGACGCTAAAGAGATGGTCACTATTATTTCGTCAAGTCCCATGTTGAAATAACGAAGCAGGCCTACAATAAAAAGACTGGACCAGTTCTTACAGGGTGAAAGCTATTGGAACTTTCTCCTCTACTGCTGCGTGTGGTCTGTATTGAACGGAAGGAACACTTCCCAATGAGGAGATGTTTTCTTATTCATTTAACACGGAAGTAAGCGAGACTGCTTCACGTCACTTGTTGATTGGAAGGAACAGAGACACTGAGGAGTTAGACGTAACACGTTACTACGCACGAAGGACGTAACTGCTTCCTGCAAAGCTCGTAAAACTAGTTGCATTGGATTTCCATTCGTGGAAGACGGAATAATCTTCTGATAACGGTGTAGAAATCCTCGAAATTTGATAGCAGTAAATACACAGAACTCAGCAAAATAAGCAATTTACTTCGCTGACCAGACGACTCCCACTATAGTTACAGTCGTCACAAAAGTTAGTAATTTACCCCTTCTTGACTAATTCTTGAATAATTTATAATCTTACTCCACCACTAACAAGAATGGAAAGGCGTAGTATTTGGAGAACACTAACGTTCAAAATGTGTTCTTTACGTCAGCTGAGTGACAAAATATTTATTTTCTCATATACATTTATTGCAATACTTTATGTAAAAATCTGCCTGTACTCCTGTGCCCCATGAAAAGTCTAGCTAGTGGCATGTTTATTATACTCACACTAAAACAACCGATATCAGTTTATATCGTAACATACCGTTTTATGGGTCAGTTTATGTTCTGTCGCGTTACCATTCTTAAGGAAGATTATTATCGCACACTTAGTAGCAGTGTCCATTCTTGTGTACGGCAAGTGAAAGTTTTTCCGTGAACATGAGCAACGCGATAAAGTAACTGAACTTTCTTCTACGAGGCCATGCATTTCTCCATAGCCATCCGTTAGACCAAGTAGATTAGTATTTCTCTCCCGGTAGTGGGAGAAATTACACGTTCGTCGTGTTCTAGAACGATACAAAAAGATTTACTACAGTTTTCTTAAAGTTTTTTCAGCTTTAATCGAATCTTGGAAGGGCTATAGTTCTGCTTTGGAGAAAAAAGTGTCATACTTATAATACTGAAGTTCTCTTAGTTGTTTCTAGTGGTTCGTTGTTTTCATTTTTAAAGTGTTTAGTTAAAATACTCTGACGTATCTGTGAAGAATTTCTCAACATTTTAAACATTTGTCGGTAAGTATAACACATTTAATCAGATATGAGATGTTTGCCTGACTGAAACAAAGTTTATACTATGTACCTATTGAAATAAGATAATTCTTTGCAAAGCTATAAACTCGAATGAGTGACTCGGAGCAGAATCCGATAGTCACGTTTCTTGCAATGGGGCAATACAACTTGCTCTTGGGCAGAACCAGGTGGTTTCTTGACGAACTGAAAGGCCAGTCAAGTTCTGAAGGAAGACCCTGCTCCGTTAGTTGGGTAGTTAACTATACACAGCTGGCTCACGTACTAACAGCTCTGTGTGCATTTTAGTCAGCGTAACATCGTTAATCCCATGTACATTCAACAGCTTACGACAGTAATTCTTCACCTATTCAAAATACTGCAGGGGAATTTGTAAGCAGATCACAGTTCTTATCTTCTACCAAGTGAGTCCCAAGGTCGGTAACCCTTCTTAAATTAAATAATGTCTCTGTACAGGTCTCTAATATTTCTGTTCTTACTTTGTTTCAAGCTCATTGATATGTTCTTTCAGACATTCCTGTTCCTCGGTCATAAGAGTTGTACTAGCAACCAGTAAATAATTTATTTCTTTAATTAGTTAGGTAATCAGTCAATGGACCGCCTAATTAGTAACATGGTATCACAAAGATGGTTCTCGAAACGCTGGTGTTTTCTCCATTAAACCACCTGACACGGATGGTAACCCGAGAAGAATTCCTTTTCTTAGTCGACGTGAAAGCTTCAGATCATACAACATGGTATCACGTTTAATTAAATTACAGTGGATTACAAAGCAGAACTTTCTTGTCACGATGGGCAGACGTTAGGTCTATAGTTCCACTGAGTTCGAAAATGACCTCAAAATGTATCATCCACCAACTGATGATTTACGCCTGCATTACGCCTCTGTGGCATCCCCGTACCAATGCCCAGCACCAATCAGTCAGCAGCATGCTAAAACTCCATTAGCCGTGGTATCGCTTAAACATTACAGATATTTATTTTTTGACGAAAGAGTGCTTCATGCCCACCGCGATCAGTGCCAAGTATGTTGGGGAAAAGCCGAGATGTCAGTCCAAAACATTAACTGTTAATGAGAGTCTGCATCCAGTCAAAGACTTTGTACGAACTGAGAAGTTCTTCGAAAAGTGACTCGTAATTTTCTGCAACAGACAAATTAACAGTCTCATCTTTAAATGCTATTCAAGCCCGTCTATCGATTTCGCTTAAAGTTTCACCGAAAGCGTTGTCTCTATTATTTCTCTAATTTGATAGCCCACAAAAATCTCATCTTTGACTTCGCCTCGCAGACACTCGGAAATGTCAGTATTTCAAGTACACAAATTTACTGTAATTTTGATTCACATCCTTAACGAAAATTTTCATCTGATCAAGCTTAATATGCAACGGTGGCAAAAAAAAAAAACCCTATTTTGACAAGCAGTGGTTGACAGGTGATTTTCTTTACACTGGAATCAACAACTTCCCGTGCTCGGTCGTCTCATTCACAGACGAAACAATAGAGCTCAGTTTCAATGAGTCGACAAATAAGTGTTATTCATTTAGATAATTTTATGGCCACGGGCTTCAAGGACTGCTTATCTGAAAAAAAGAGTGTCTTTGAAGCTAGCGAAACAATAGAAGCAAGCCTAATGCGTTTTTAATATATTTTTTTAAGATTCCAACCTTTTAAACCAGAGGCCAAAATTGGGGACTGATTTTCTGGCAAATTCATATCATGGACTAGATAGCTCCAATCAAATGAGGCTCTGTTGATGGACAATATAATTCAAAGAGTGGATCAATATTGTCCTATTGATTTCCCATCAGTATACCAATCTGAGTTTCGTCATATATTTTACACCACTTTCATTTTCATCACCTACATTCCATAGAAACTTATTCTGAACAATTTTTTTAGACACTAAAAAATAATTAGACCACTTAACTTTGGGCATTTATCATTTTGGAAAACAACGTTCGAAGTTCGTAAATCATACATTTACAAACAGGACTGATGAAATGTTAAATCAATATGAGAGTGGTTTTAACCGTTGTTCTGGGGGGCGGCAGAATTGCGTAAATATTCGAAAATTCACAATTACACATTCAGCACAGTACATGCATTTCAATCCTTCTCTAGTAGATGGCAGATGTTTCCCCAAGTACTGCTTCCGCCATGTTTTTATTGTAACGATCCCTTTTCCCTTTAACCCCTGTCGCTGGAAAGGACCAATAAGAGACATGATCGAAATGTGACGTCACGAATCACACCATGCACCGTTAGGAACACAGGAAAGGGTAGTGCCGTTTCAACTCCGAAGAACCCGTTACGTCATTTGCCATCCACACCCACCCCAAACGGACTTTCTTTCATCTTCCGCAGACAGCGGCCGATATTAGTCAGCTGTTAAAATTTGGAAGGATGCCAAGAAAGGAACTCACGCCCTTGAAGTAGCTCCGACGCCTGAAAATCCATGGGTAGTGATGTGACGTAAATATTTTTGACACTGGGGGTACTTCTGTTATAAATTAGTGATATAGTGAATTATTTTATATCAATTATTTCTCTTTGCATAAGTGAAGTGATTTATTGCTAGAACAACGGTGTCAAGCCATAAGGGAGGACGACATTGAAACAAGTACGTGGGTTAAATATTCACATTAGCTATAGTATGCATGAACCACTTCGTGTTATCTGTTAACTGTAACAATTATTACATAATAACAATTTGCGTCAATACATTTTTCAAAAGGCGCATGGATTACAAGTTGTCAAAACACAATACGATGTGTTGCATGACCATTCCTAAACATAAATAACCCTATGTACACACGCCTTCAAAGCGCCATACATTTTCGTAAATAAATGTGAAAGAAACTTTAAAAAAAATATTTTGTAGTGACGTTAATTAGGCCTACTATAATTGTGTGTCGTGTTTTGTATGGGGTATATCTTGATTCCCCCCCCCCCTCAGAGATTATGTAACAACAGGCTATTCGGGAGAGAAGGCTCATCGGGATACAAGGAAAAGTAGACGAGGGTATAAAAAATTACACACCGACGAGCTTCATAATTTGTACTTCCTGTTCGTAAGAAGGTCCCAACCTAAATCGGTAGTCTGAGTTCAACAAACATTATTAGAATAGTAAAATAGAGGTAGGTGAGATGGGCGAAAGCCGTAACACGCATGGGAGAGGTGAAATGATGCAAACTATTAGTTGAAAAAGCTAAAGGGAAGAGACCACGAGAGAGAAATATGAGTAGATAAAAGGATAATATTAAAACTGCTCTTAAAATTAAAATTTAAGACATAAACTGGATTTATAAGACTAAAGCCAGGGTAATAAACATCTGACTATAAAAGGCGGGGAATTTTTTGACAAGCTGAGCATCTATTAGCTTATCAAGGACTCTGTTCCATAAATAATTTAATGGGTTTGTTATAGTTGCCTATTACTATTATTATTGTTGTTGTAGTTGTTGCTATACATCCATGTAAGGTCTCTATTTCTATCCTCAAGAAGATCTGAAGATGAGAATGTGCTAATAGTAAATTACGGTACATTGGTCACAGAAACGCTAATCTCTTGACCACAACTCCAGCTGGCGACATCTAACAAAAGAATACCAGCGCCTCTTCGAGCAAGTGGATTTGAGGCCAATGCCGTGGTTCGATTTAGTTCAAATTAAAGAAGGATTTGAGACTTTCGCGGCGAGTAAAATCAATAAAATCTTCTCAGGCAATCAGCCGCGTTAACTGGTTACCGTAGTAAACCGACGTTTCGGGAACAAACTCTGTCCCCAACTTCAGGGTTCTGATGTGACTGGATCCAGGTAAGACAGAGTTTGTTCCCGAAACGTCGGTTTACTACGGTAACCAGTTAACGCGGCTGATTGCCCGAGAAGATTTTATTAAAGAACCGGTGTTCGATTTCATGTCACTCCCTGATGCCACTTGAAACTCGGATGGTTAACCCAGGTTGTCTGTTATAACTAGAATTCTGAGT
>NW_019060413.1:29497-44021 GCF_000696155.1 Zootermopsis nevadensis
TGCTGTGGCAAAGACAACCTTTCCTACGCTGTCACCAAGAAATTCTATTCACTACCACTGACGTCAGGAGTTCTTGCCACGCTAATACTACTGTGTACCAAATTTCAGTCAGTAAACCTCAATTTAAAAGAAAACTTGGAAATGCCCAGGCGCAGATACAAGGATATTATTTAAACAGATCTTAACGGGAGTGTGATGAGTGTAAAGGCAGGCCTATACTTTCAGAGGCCAAGCGTTCGTGTCAACTGTGTTAGCCGTGTTATCGAGACTAACACTTTGAAAAACAAAAATGAAGTCCTCTGTCTTACGTTCGTGGTTCAGTGGTACTCCACACATGAAACAGAGCAGAAATGATCAAATAAATTGCATCGTTTGCTAGTTCCAGCCATCCAGGCGCTGTTAGCCATCTAGTCGAGGCTTACACTTGCGGCGAGGGTAACCACGCCAACATTAGTAAAATATTAACAACACTGAACTTAGTAAGCACATCTCGTCGTGTCTGTTAGTAATTCCATTTCCAATGTGCCAGATCAGTCTTAGAGGCGGGGATCCGGGAACTCAGTCATTATGATACAGCCATTACATGAGGAAATATGTCGTCCTGCGTGTCAGTCAGTCAATTAATCGGTCGATCTATCACTCAATCTACTTAATTCTGAGTTACGTAATAAACTTATTTATACGGATCTATAATCATATTAGTGTGTATATTATAGAAAAATATACGATATTAAATAAGCAACTCACATGAAACAAAGGTGTCCAGCGGCAAGATACAAAATATCACAAAAAATAAAACTATCGAATTCCTTTACAACTTAATATACAAAAATGCTTTGTTTTATTACAATATTATAATGAAAGTCGCATATACTTAAGCTATTTTAGGTTTTTAAATTATTTATAACAATAGTGTTAATTCGATGAAAGTTTAAGTTGGCGGGAATGAAACTCGTTTGCGTTGAAAAGTAACACAATTTATTTCAGCATTATCTTCGTAGATCTCAATGCAAATACAAAACATAAAATGTCTTTATTAACTAATTGCGAGAAAATATTCACGGCGACTGAAACCAGATTAACGCCAAATGAACGGACACAAAAACGATAGCCCGAGTGCAGTCACCCCCAGACTCCAGCCATAATCGCTTTTTCATTTCTTGTTACCACAGTCGCCAACGTCAGAACTTAAGTTCTTTCCAGATCTCAGGAAATGTATACTTGTCAAGCAAGAAGGACACTGGCTATTAGATTAGGAGTAGATACAAATTCTCCAATTTCATGTAACACTTTTCCACGTCAGACAAAATTTCACTTTATAATCAGAACTAACAATAACAGACATTCATATACCCCTTCATTTATTTTATATTTTTAACTTCAGCTGTTGTGATACGACATATCTCTTCATTCATAAATCTTGCTTGAGTTTATCGCCTTTAAGAAACCATCTATCACGTGTCCTCCGGTAACATGACAACGTACAAATCGATATCGTAGTTCAGTGTGCAAAGACCTACTTCATTAATACAAAATGATCTCTTTAGACATTAACTTTTATGATACTGTACGGCAAGGAACGAAAAGAATATACGAAAAAACACCGATGGATGGAGGGGAACAGATAGTTCGTTCAGATGCAAGGCGAAGGCTTAAATCGAAGTTTATCTGTGGTCTTCTAATAGGCCCGATGCTAGCTTTATGGAGCTGTTATGAATTTGTCAGCAAAGAATAAGGCCAAGAAAAACGCGAACATTTATCCAAGCTCCCAGCTTGATTCAAATTGCGATCTGCGTGCTGAGGGAGGCCCAGACAGATCGACCGCGCATCCACACCCTCTGATCGTAATTTCTTCATTGCATTAAACCTTTATAAAACTAAACCCATATTTCGTCGAAATCTGTGTCTATTAGGCAAATCGTCTGATCCCGAGAACACAACATACCACAAATAAACAGAAACTGTTTACCGCAGGAATATAAAAACAATATGTAGGATTTGAGGTTCTCACGGCGGTGAGTACAAAGATGGCTGTCTCTGGGTTGTAGCGCCGTCTGGTAGAAGTTTTCCAACGTTTCAGAGGTCTTTGCTGTCTCCAGCATCAAGGTGATGGCCATCATAGTCCTGACGATGAATACAAGGGCCTCTGAAACGTTTTTAAAATACCAGACACACGGTGCTACGACCCAGAAGACAGACATCTTTACAAAGTCAATAATTTTACCAAAATTTACGTGAATTAATATCAGGCTTACATGCCCTACAACCACGTAAAAATGTTCCGTACTGCAATTCGCAGAATGTACTCAAAAAGGAAAATGTCTGCTACAAAACGCAGAATATATTCACTGAAACAAGAAAGGCAAAGTGAAAATGTGCTAACCGTATAATGTACCCCGCATACGTAGCACGAGTTTCTGAGATGTGACTTGCATCTAGGTACACTAACACATGCAGTACTGCTGTGCACTATTTTCTGCATCTAGAAGTGAGTACCCATAGAAAACGAAAAACCGTTCCTTGGAATCTCGTTATAAACAAAGTTTTCTTGATTTGGGAATCCATGCAGTTAACGTAAGAGTCACATAACATGCGCGCCATGTGTGTGCACAGGGAATTCTGAATCACTTCCCATTTTCCACATTTGTTGTTCAGAGAGGTGGAAGGACTTATGTATCGCCCTATATCTTTACAGTCGTTTATCAGACTGTAAGACAGCCACATATATAAGACGACCCCCCAAACACTTCACAAAGAAGAATAAACCATTTTATTGCATGTCTAGATAAAAGATAAATTATGTATTTGCATTCACTAGTTCATTATTTCAGTTCATATCTCGAGCATTTAACCCTCGCAAAGCACAAAACTACTGATGTCACAGCCCAGCTGATGGATAAATGAATGTGTTACATTTGACAGAAAGTGTATTTTGCTGTTCGCCAAGCTCCAGGAGACCCCCTACCACCCGAATTCTATTATAATGATATATGATAGCCTACATACGGTATATGTGTCTCATAATCGGGTCGTTATCTGTTAGTATATGGTCAGTCGGTACTGAAGTCCCGAACGGAAGTGTAGGTCCTGAAATGTGCGTTGAATGTCCAAATCTACTAAATCACAACGTATTTTGTCTAGTGCTTATTCGCCGAGGAAAATGCATGGTAAGTCTGGATTATGCATTCCTTTTTATAACTTATCTAGCTATCCCGTATAGATTTATATAACACGTGTAGTCCTTGTACCAGCGCTGATTGACTCCTTGGATTAATCAATAAACGACTTTTTGGCACCACTAAATTGTTATTGTCGAAACTTATAGGCTTATAATGAACAATTCTGTTTATCTGCTTGCGGCTTGAGGAGATTTTAGCTATCCTATGTGAAAGAATCAACAATCAATCTGCGACGTACGCACTTTGAACTGCAGATATGAAATGTGTATTAGCATTTAGCCATTCTGGATGCAGCGACGTAATTTGAACCGTGTGACAAAATCTGAATTCAAACGGCGTTTCTACACACGTGAAAACAGATTAAACAGTGTGACAATAGCAACGGGCCCTCATTCTTGTCTCATTAGCCTAAGCTGCTGTTTCATTGTCAAGTGCTGTTGCCCTGACATGTTTTTATATTACAAGTTGCGCTTTTTCAGAATGGATACTATTAATATTAACATTTTGTCACTCGTCATTTATTGTTATTTCACACAATTCTATAACTATGTTAAATATTTCTATAAAATGAAATGCATGTTACTAATTCCACGGAACAGTCTTTCTCGAGAAGTTAATAAGAAAACGCTCAGCTAATCCAAAAACTCCGCGTCTTTTATACAACCCGAAGGTTCACAAGAGTCCGCCAACGGTTTTATCCTGCGCCATATAAATAAAATTCGAACCACTAAACTCTGTTTACCAAACTTCCATTTTAATACTGTCCTCTCACACAATATATCTGTGTATAAGCGTACCTAGTAAGAACATATAGCCTTATACATGTGGTATATAAGGTTTTCAAGGTGTTAAAAAAATCGACTGCATTTTTCCGGGCTATGATACCATGTAGTGTCCCTAGAGATAACGGCTACACAGCCTTCCAGAACGTTGGTAACCACTTATACGACTAGACGGCTCTTTTACCCAGAAGACCATTTATCGCATACACCTTATACACGTATACGTATAGACGGTTCAGAAGTCGATGAGTGTAAACCTTTAAACTTATTGCAAGAATCAAAATGTGTTATTAATTTTGCCAATGGCATCACAGGTAAGTACAAAAGGTACTTTATGAAAAATATGGCTTAATAAGTTAGTTTATATTGTCATAATACAGTTTGTGCAACAAAAACATATTAAAATACAGAAAACTAGGAACAAATGGTGCCGACTTACACTCGCTGGTTCCCGAAACGTCCATATGTAGCAGAACAAAAGTCCAACATTGAACTTTATTCTGAAGCATCTGAATTCAAATTCCTCACAATCTATGAAGACATTAAGACACATTTAGAGCAGAATACTCCATAATAAACTGACCAAAACGATGGAAAGAATGTAATTAGGATATCTAGGGTACAAACGACAGTTTCTATATGAACCGGACGGGAAACGTAGAGAAAGCAAAAACTTAGTTCCAGAGTTATTGACCCAAACCTTGAAGGGAATAAAAAGAAGATATTCGACTGGAAGAAGAAAATAACTAGAAATAACATTAACTCGTTCTTAGTTTTCTAATAGAGGTCCTCTGAGAATTGATTCACCTGAGCAGGGAGACAATAGTTATGGCATGCCACCACAAGGAGACAACGGTTCTAGCACACCTGTGGACTGGAAGCCAGCAGTTTACGTCATCGTCTAATTATACTGATAATCAAGTTTCAGGCTATTATCTACCGAAAACAAAAACCCTGGTGCACATAAATACCTGTGCTATGCGATACAAACGTCATATCAGTGTGTCTAACTTAAATAATTATCTTACCCTTCCAGTCATCAAATTCAGTTGTTGGCTCAGTGATAAAGAACAGGAAAAGTTAAATTACTGTCTGTTGTTGCGCGTTCGTTTTACGATTTTAACAAAACGAACGTTTGGACCTACATAGGAAATAGTGTCTGTCCGTCTGTCAGAATGTTTCAATTCGAGACCGCTGGACGAATTTTGATTAAATTTCATATGATCATTTTGCGAATGGAAACCAACCCAAACTAGTGCTTTGGAATTCCAGACAATCGGCAATTAAAGCATGGCGGACGCACTAATTTATGAGGTAGAAGCGACTTTAGGGTAATTTATTAGAGTCCTGAAATTATGTATGTATATATAATTACATTCAATGGATCCATAAGACAGTCAGGTGACAACACGATGTGGAAAAAGTCATAATAATAATAATAATACAATACATATTATAAAGTACAATTCATACTATTATACAAATTTCACATAATACAAACAAAGGGCTCACCTAAAGAAATGATAAGTTACAAATGGATATTCGAAAAATATGAAACTTTTGAAAAGGCAATTTTTTGAACAATGTTAAACATTAAGGCTACACAAAACCGATATTTCGCTGTCGGTTTTATGGCAGTAATTACGCACTGGAGTTAGGCACTTGAAATTTTAAGTCAGCAATTAAAAGCATGGCGACGATGCGAATCTTTCACGTTATGTCCAAATGTATCCGCCCTTACATAACAAGAAATGATATGAAAAGTATTGAACTGACTACACAAAGGTGCAAAATGGTGAGCTTTTTACTGGTTGTGATGAACTCTGCTAAAGCTGCGTATTAATTAACTACAGGCCGACAGGACGTGGTGCAGTTCGGAAAAACGTAGGAAGAGATGGCGAATGTAAAATAATGGAGTGGGAAAGGGCAAAAAATGGGCCCAGCCAGAAATGTTTTTAAACAATTTAATATCTACTAACCTCTCAGATCTCGTCACTTAAATATCCGAGCAGTTGTCGAAGAAAAACGCGACAATTTTAACAGAAACTGACTGTCAGCCATACCCTGCTTTTGAACTTTGGCTGCTGATTTGAGAAGTTTTCATGGTCCTGACGTATACGCGTATTAAGAATTCCGCTTCAAAAAGGTGTATACGTTACATATAACATAACTTACTTATAAACAGTATCTTTATAGCTTTTAAAGACTATTCTTTTTTCAGCATTTGCGACAGAAAAATGCTTAATAACTTTATGACTTTTTGTATTAGACTTAAAAATGTCAGTTTATTAACAAACAAATGTACATTCCTATTATGTACAGTTTCTGAAAAAAGTGTGCACAAGTTCAGGGGGAAAACAAGCTGCGAAAAAATGGATGAAAAAATCCCAAAAAACAAAACATTATTGGGTTTTTGGATCTTGTCCATCGTCTGATATAAAATACACAACGTTTCGAAGACAGGATCTGTTCAAGTCTTCAGGTGCAATGAAGTGCAGGTGGGGGGTGGGTGGGGGGCACCTACTCTGTGAGGTCCGTTAGAATGAGTTATCTCAATCACTGGACAATCTGGTACAAAAATATGTTTACAAGTGTAGACCATGAAAAAAAATCAGTATATACAGAAAGCCCATAACTACAAGTATACCAAATTCCATGACTGTAGAATTCGTAGTTTAGAAAATTGTACCTTAATATGAGAAAATTAACATTGAGGGAAAAGGTCTTATTACCTCCCGTTAAAGCATATTTTCCAAGGTAAAACTAGTTGGCCCACTTGAAATACAGAAGCGAGACAAGAAAAAGGCCAAGGATGACGCCTTCACTATGAGTTACGACGGTTCTAACATTTGATAACAATACAAGTCATTCCCACTCCGCAAGGCAACGGGTTCTCGTCCTTTCAATTTATGTCTGCTACTGGTTATAAAGAAGACAACAGCGCGACCGTAATCCCATACACAAAAGCAGGGGGGACGCACAAAGCTTATTCCATTACTTATGGCTTTCACAAATGTCACGTCTATAGAGACTGAAACAGAAAGCAATACACCAGGTGAACCGACATCCCCTTCCGGACACGGGAAAACAGAAAACAGAAGAGTTTATATGATTCTTCGCAGTCGAAATTGTAATAACTGTCAGTATAACGTGTGACACCTTAAAAATATACATTGATGTTAGCAGACATTTTAAGTTGATAGTTAAGATTTAGCAATCCAGGTTTGTGTATAATTTCTCCTAGTTGGCTTTCCCATTCAACGCTACATACATAACCCAAGCACTTGAGAAAGAGTCGTTACATAAACCAAGAAACCAGGGCTCGAATCTGAGACCGGAAGCCGGATATGGTTATTAAGTTTTTTTCGTGAAATTTGTAAGTTCCTCTTGAGGAATGCCTGTAAAATTACCATCATCACACCGAACGTCAGCGATTAGAACTTTTGTTTTGTATTCAGGGCACCCAGGTTCTAATCTCGGTCGAGACCGGTTATCCTGAAAGAATTATCATTGTTTTCCTCAGTACCTCCAGGAGCATGCCAAATTAGTAGCCTGAATTAGGCCACGACAAGTTCCTTCTGCATCTTATCCGTTTACGAGGACTTCAAAGGGGCAATGAACCAAGAAATCTGTGTTTCAGTAGTCATGTACGCTACTGTGCGTAGTTTTAAACTGTCATACTGAATTTAAAAATGGTGATCTGATTTGGTAGGGGATTTCTGGATACCAACTTGTTGAGACTGCTGCTCATGAAAAACTAGTAAACTATCAAAAATAAGAGTGAAACAGTATCGATATGATATCTCAAACTTTTTGAGATGAATAAAATCAACAACAGTGCCATGTATAAAACCTTTCTGCATTGGTGAATCAAATAAACAAAAGTACAAAGTAGTGAGAGTGAGAATCTGTTTTTATCAATCCGCTTACAAAACCCCACCATCTGCACAAACCCTGTATTTCGTTATACTTATTCAAATATTCACAACTTAAAATATGTTTAAAAATAAAATCTCTAGATCATAATGAGATCTATATTCTAGATAGTGGAACAATTTTTTTGCAAAGTCAGTCATTCTGAGAAAGATTGGATTGGCCTACTGGACTCACATGAACCATGCACTTTGCTGTAGATTCATAGAAATCACTGAATCCAAGGTAATCTCAAAACTGAGTCCTCTGAAACTGAAGTCCAGTTTTAAATCAAAAAATATTTATTTTCTAAGAAGCTCAGATTTTTTCAGGTGTTCAAAACATCCACTTGCACTCTACATGAAGATTAATTTTGAATAAGAACTGTCTGAAGCGGTCAGTAAATTCAGGTCAGTATGGGGACCAATAAGAACAATGAAGCTGGAGGTAATAGTGATAACACAAATGCCAGCATTTTCAACAGTCCAATCCAAAACTTCTTCAGTGGAAGCTGCATTCTTATAACTGGTGCAACTGGTTTTGTGGGAAAGGCTCTTGTGGAGAAGTTGCTCCGCTCCTGTCCAGATCTCAGAACCATCTACCTACTCATCCGCCCCAAGAGAGGACTTGATGTCCAAACAAGACACAAGGAATTGTTAAAAAATCCAGTGAGTATAACCTTCTTCTTTGGCATTGTCCCCACTACAGGATGGGAAATGGATGAAAATCCCCTGATTTATCTTCATCATCCCACATTTTTACCCCACTGACCCAGGTCCAAATTTCCTTCCCACTTTTAATATGACTAGTCACTTAGGTAAGCCTTCTTGGTCTGGATCTTCCTTTTGGTCTGTTGTTTTTCACTTGCAATTCCAGAACATGATCTACAGTTGAAGTTCTTTCTTAAAAAGTTGACTCCAATCAGTGACTGACCATGCCAAATCCTCCTCACACTTAGAGCATCTTAATTACAACAGTTTCTTACTTAAAGCAGCTGCCTGAATCTAAAGGTGGCAAGTGTAGAGAATGCTGGTGGTCTCTTCACAGTCCAGCTAAACAAGTGTCACTCTTTGGGATTCTCAGAAGTTGTTGTGGAGTGGGGGTGACAAAAGTAATTCTTCCATCAATTCAAAATACTGTGGGAATTTTCAAGCAGATTACCATACCAAAGTTATTTACAGGTTGGTAACAATTCTTAGATGCATTTGTGCTTCTGTATAGGTCTCAAATATTAACATTTGTTCCGTTAATTAATTTTGTATTTCCAATAATATTATCTTCTTTGATCCTGAATGATCTACATCTATATTCATCTGGCTATATTTCCTGCAACAACTGCAGTTTAGTCTGTTTCCTTCTCATAATTTTAAAATTCTTTGTCAAACTATGGTGCTTTAACTTGTAATGACCTAGGCTCTCATTGGCTGACATTCTGATATTCTCTCTAATATTCTCCCCAGGCCCTACTGACATCCACATCATCATCCATGCTTTCCAAAGCTGCAAACCTCTTTGAGATTCTTCCCTCATACTGTTCCTTAACTTCTGAATTGTTTACCTTCCTGAGACAAAATCTTTGCACACCAAACTTTTGTGTTACCAATTTACTTACCAATAGCCCTTCCCTCAGTTTTGCAACCACCAGATAGTGGTCAGTGTCACAGTCAGCCCCTCTAAAAGCTTTTATATCAAGTATACTTGATTGCTACCTTCTGTTCATCCAGACATGATAATCTGATTGTATGTTTCTCCAACAGAAGAAGTACAATTTACTTATGAATTTTGTAATGTGGGAACATTGTACTCTTGATAACTGGACTTTTGAACCCCATTATCATAACTAGTTTTGTGTAATCTCTCATTCCCAAGTGGCTGAAAATATCTTCCCTCCACAACCTTAAAATTAAATCTAACAATAGTTTCATGAGGTACTTCAGAAACTAACTGAAAGCATGCTCTAGTTCCCCAAAAAACCTGTCATTTGTATCATCACTGCAAAATTACTACTAAATATCTTTTGAGGGTCAAACAATTAATTTTTAGGAGACTCTGTATGTGAGGGACCTTGCAATTTACCTAAAAAGGTAACAACATACAAATTAGACATTGTAGGACTAGGAAGTGATGATAATGGCAATTTCTACTTTTCTGTGAAAAAGGGAATGACAATAATATTCTGGGAATCAGCTTGGAAGACCAAGAAGGACACTATTAATATGTGAATTAGAAAACTAGTTGTGATAATATGAATTGACTGAAGTGACTCAGGTTAGTAAGTTTATCTGTTTTAAGTTTCATCTGGACTGTTATTTGGTTAGTCGGTCAGATAAAACATGATCATTTCAGTATGTAATTTTAATGTATAATATCACTGTCCATTTTAATTCTTGGAATACAATCCAAATACATGATATTCACTGTACCATGTTACAGGTGTTTGATCGAATAAGAATGGAATGTCCTACTGCATTCAAAAAGATCATAAGTGTCCGTGGTGATGTGTCAGAAAAGGACCTTGGACTCTGTGAGGAAGACAAGCAGCGTGTAGTAACAGAAGTTAATGTTGTGTTCCATTCAGCTGCTACAGTGCGATTTAATGAGAGCCTTAAATCTGCTGTAATACTGAACACTCTTGGGACTCAGAGGGTTGTTCAATTATGCAGAGACATTCACAATCTACAGGTACTGTTCTGTTGTTCAATGGAGTTCAGTTACTTCAGATGCTTTCATGAGTATTAATCAGGCCTGATGTTTACTAAATTCAATTTGTTTAGCACATGCATTCATGAAATCTAATTTGTTCAATGTACATTACAGTAATATGAGTGATAAGAAAGAACATTTATTTATTAGAGGATGAATACTATCACTAAGCTGCTGCATTAAAATAATGAAATTAATAAAATCCATACCTATTTTCTGGCAATATGCAATGATACATCATAAACTAAATTATCTCTACTCTGACACCAGCCAAGTGCCAGGTCAGAGATGAAGCCCAAGTTATGACTGAGGGTACAGTAATAACCAAAGAACATGGAAAAAAATCTGCTACTTTGTCCACTATAAATCTCAACTAAAATCACCTAGGACTGAACCCAAGTCTCTGTGGTGAGAGAAAAATGTTTGGCTGCTTGAGATATGGCATGGCCTGACATGTCATACTGGCACAATTTTATAAAAGAAGGTGAGGGGGAATTCTTAGGATGTTCATCAAAGGTACCAGTGTATTAATTTAAATATTATGTTGGTTATTATGTGTGCTTTGCACAGTGTGCATACAATAAATGTAGAAAGGATATACAGTATCTACTGGTCCCCATGTTTCAACTTGGGAACTACTAGATGTATTTTATTACATTTCATATAAATATAATGTCACTGGAGGCCATGCCAAATTTGTACTTTCAGATTTCTAGCAATCAATAATAGCAACACAGCAGAAACAAATTTATGATGCAGAAGTGTCACTAGCACCACTTAAGATAGGGTTCTGAGTTGATGAACAGTAACAGATTCTTGGAAAATATGCAACTTTTATTATGGTAATATTTTTGTAGAATATAGAAACAACAAAACAGCAGCTGCATGATGAATATGTCTATTTTTTGGTTTAATGGTGATAACCAATTGATCATTTTAGCTACTCATTTTAAACTTGGTAATGAAATAAATCAAAAGCTTATGTACAAATTCTGTACCATTTATTGCTTATAAGTCAACAATTAAAAGCATGGTAATGGTACACATGTCCAACAAATTTAGTATCAACAGAATCCGTATTTAAGTAATAAGCTCTTTCCAAGAACAAGATAAACAAAGTTAATGCTAAATAATAATCACAAATGTATTTAAAATTGCAAGAAATTAAATATTTAGACTCAAACAGGATTTGATCTTCATTTCATGTCACAAGCTATTTACATAAGATCCATTTCAACATTTCCCACCCATCTTCTGAGTCTCCCAAGCATCCACATTATAAAAGGTTTGTCCATGATAATTCACACAATTATTTTTCCAGCATCTGATTTACACACCTATCCTTCATGGCCCCCTTAATTTATTTGCCCTAACACTTTCGTTAGCATTAGGCATTCTAAATATTTCATTACTTTACCATACAGAGCCAAGAGCATGGACAACAAATCCGCTGTTATGATTATATTCTACATTCCTTCCTGTATTTACAGTGTTTACCATCACATGTTGGAGGATTAAATGCAATCACTGGAAAAGTGACAAAGAAACATTACACTTTTAAAAAATGCCCTTGTAACATATAAAATTCTCTGTACTTATACAAAATTCCCATTATATTCCTTTACCTCAAGTAATTTACTGAACAATGACGTGCTTTAGGAAACATACAATGTAGGAATGTCATCAAATTACAGTGATGTTAAACTGTTCCTGAATATTTAATGTGCTTTTTTTCAGGCATTTGTTCATGTGTCAACAGCATATTCCAATGCAGATAAAAAGGAGGTCCTGGAGACTGTGTATCCCCCACCAGCAGATCCTGAGTGTGTCATACAGTGTTGCCACACAATGACTGACGATGCGCTAGAAGTTGTGGCTCAACGACTGCAGGGCAAACATCCCAATACATACACTCTAACAAAGGCAATGGCAGAGTGGGTAGTAGCAGAACAAGCAGATGATATACCAGCAGCTATTGTTAGACCTTCAATAGGTATAAGGGAACCAGAACTATTCAACTTGTAGGCATTAGAACCCAAAACTTCAATGCCACTAACACAAACAATGAATACTAGAATTTATTATGTCACTCCAATCCACTTCACATAACCCTATTTCCATATCAATTTTAATATTATTCTCACATTCCATCCCAGTCATCCGTAAATAGTTATTTAATAACTTTTGCATCAAGACATGAATGTAGTGATCAAGTGAACAGCATGTCTGCTTCATATTCAGGAGGTCCTGATTTTGGTTCAGAGACAGCTTACCCTGACAGAAGCTTTACATGATTTTCCTCAGTCCCTGCAGGCAAACTTGTCTTAAAACAGATCATAATCCACCTTGTTCCACATCCTATCCAACCCATTATTTGCAATCACTTTACCATTGAGTGCACACATCCTCTGCAGTTGAGAAAGTTTAATTAATTATATATATAAAAAATTTCACATCTCAATTCTGTATGCATTTTGTGTTAGCTGTGTCCAATCCAATATAATCTCTTCCGTTTATTTAGGTGCCTGAATACAAGTTTGAGAAATATAAACCAAAAAGTTCCTTGTCATGTAAACCATTTCGAGTGAAAAATGCAATCCAAATTTGATGAAATTAAATATTTGGAAACAATTTCATAATTCTTACATATGAGTTATGTTAAGGATCCTTTTCATGCAATTATTCAGTTGTATTATATTTTAAAATTACTAAAATACATAACTTTCATTTAGCAGATCAGCATTAGTGATACAAATATCTTAATTACAGTTACAGCAGCATGGCGTGAACCAGTGCCAGGGTGGGTGGACAATGTTAGTGGTATCACTGGTATCATGATGGAGATTGGACGTGGAACCATTCGCAGCATTATATGTGATCAGAAGCTCACTATGGATCTGATTCCTGTTGATTTTGTAGTAAATACATTAATTGGAGTTGCTTGGCACACAGCTACTTACAGGTATAGTGTACATCAACCAACTGCTGGTTAATAACTAAGGATCTTGTGAATCACAATTACATTGAATTTCTGAAGTTCCTGGATTGAACTGCGGGAACATCTACTTTTAGCAAGTCTGTTATTCGTGCTTTAGTAAAAGAGAAAATATAAAATATCTATTTTTTTTCTGCACTTGGAAAATGTGTCCATTTGTGCATTTTATGGTCAAATGTCAGAAGTGCTAATTCAACTTTAACATCTTTCTATCACTGTTTATGTGCAGTCCAGTGGGCCATGATTCACACTACCATATCACTAAACTGTTAACCACTCATGAACATTCAGTCCAAAGCAAAAAATTTTACTGGTTAAACTAGCTTGACATATAAGAACATTCTCATGCTCCATGCTTCAAAATGGTGGCATAATTCCTTGGATATTATATTTAAGGATGCAGTTTAAGAAACACTACAACTCTTAGCATAATATTTCTACAAACTGAACTTCAATGGGCACGTGATACAATGGGGCAAATGCATTAACATTTTGGGAGAATACTGATTTTTTGTTATACGTGTCTATATTTTCCACCTAACAGAGGGAAAGGGGGGAGGGAAAGAAGAAGAAGGTTGTTATGTCATGCTCTGTGCATGCCCTTCTCAGTACTATTGCCAAAAATAAATTTTATCCATTTCCAAACAACGTGAAAAACTTGTATGTGTAACAGTGGAATAGACAGTTGAACAACTTACTTCTGATTGGTGGCAATGCTATTCTGTTGCATAAACCAAGCCATAACAAACAGAGCCAAAATAACTATTATGGATTGCAGGTGCCAACTAAACTGATGGGGATAACAAATATATAAAATAGTTTTTATACAAGTGGCTTGTGGCAATCTCATTTTAATAGACCACATAGAAGAAAATAAATATGCTGCTGGCTTTTAAGTAAATCTCTGGTAAAACATATTCCTGAGCACTCAACATGTACTCAACTACTCAAGA
>NW_019060413.1:51897-73361 GCF_000696155.1 Zootermopsis nevadensis
GCATACTTTTCAAACATTTAATACTTCAGAATATAAGAACCCTACATTAAGTGGTTGCTAGTGCAACTCCTTCCTTAAGAGTTCACATGCAAACTACATCAGTATTACTGATGACAAGAGATTTAAAAGTACAATGGTGGGGTTGTCTAATAGAATGATATTCACACCAAGTTCATGAAAACACATTACATGGTTATAAAAAAATTGCTGGAGCAGGGGGCAGACATGATCATACCACAAGCCAATCTCTTGTACTATCTAACTAGCTAGATGGCTTAGGGAACTCAAAGGTTCATCATTGAAATAACTAAAGCCCACCAATGGTCCCTGTCCTAGGCCAGCAAAATCCAATCACCTTCAACTCCTATCTCCCATAGACCCCACTTGATAAAATCCTCCCATCTACATATAGTCTGGTAGACTACACAATGCAATAACCCAGTATTCTTATTTTACATCTGACTTAAACTGAAGCCAAAAAGGGTGGTATATTATTAACACTTCTACTGAAGACAATAATTATTTCCACTTAAGGAACTGATACATCCAAGTTTAACTAACAACTCACAATATACAATCTTTTCCCCCCATATATTTCTGACATATGCAAATAGGACAACGAATTTCAGTTAGGTGTGATTTGTTTGTCTTCAGTTAAGATCAGCTCTAGTGCCATTACCTATGTTAATGGTTTTGTTAAATTTCACTGGCTCAAATAAAACAAGATTTATGGCGAAATTTTTCGGTAGGTGACGTACATGGGGATACTTATATATTCAAATAAATGGTCTTCATAATATAAACTTACTTCACGCAACCTTAGATTTTGTGACAAGGTTATCCTTTACAACACTACTGTAACATGCAAGGTATTAAAGCGTCTAAAGTCACGTATAATCGTTCGTGCTACGCATTATGTCTGACTTAAGCCCTTTTTGTTGAGCACCAAGGACATCATCTCCAATTCACCGCTTTCGCTAAATATGCATTCGTCTAAAGATGTAATCGTATACCATCTGGTTACGAAAGTCATTCCGCGAAGTGTCATGTACAACCTTATACAATAATTACAAACTTGCTTACCTTTCACTGCATCCAAGTTGCAACGTCTTGTTAGAATTCCAGCACGAAGGACCACACGCACACATATACACACAATAATCTTTTCGGTTAACATCACTAAATGCAATATCTACCCTTATATACTGAATCGTTTCGCACTAAACATACAGTGTATCTTTGTTTTAACTCACAAGACTGTGTTATGTTCAGCACCATTAAAATTCTGAACTGCACTTCAGATTCGCGCCACATTCTCCTCCCCACAGATAACTAAACAACAAATCCTCTTCTACGATCTTTCGGCACACACGTAAATTGTCGAGCCATCTATCAACAGTGGTTACTAAACTACTACAAAGTAATCTGACGGTAGTAGTTCGTAATCGGTAATAATATTAGTTACTATCCAATTTCCAAATCCACCAGGGCTGTGAACTCGGTATTAAAAGATCCGACTACTTCATAAAAGCTCAATATGTATCAATAATGGTAAACCTACTAAAATGGTTAATGGCACCATAAGAGATTTCATCACAACCGTGTGAATAATCAGGCCACTTTTTAGATTTATAACCTATATTTAAGTATAAGTCTAATGGTTATTGCAGAAATCGGTTGATTTGTAGACAGTTTGTATTCTTAAGGTACCGGAGCCAAAGTTACAAAGCATTATTCCCACACCATGTGGCTCAACACATCGTTGAAGAGTTGGCATGGCTCAGTCAGTGTAGTGACTGGGATTCGATCTGCGACTGAGGCAGAGGATTTTTCCTCTACACTCTGTGTTCAGATCAGCTCTGGGGCTCACCCAATCTCCTATGCAAAGGGGTCCTTTCCCAGGGGTATGGCATGGCCAGGGCGTGATGCTAACCACACATCCCTATCTAGTGCTCCCCTCAAGTGCTTACATGGTGTATAGTGGATTAGCTTTACTTTTACTTTAGCTATATATGTTTGATATAGAGGTCTATTAATTCAGTCATAATATAGACTACTGTATGTACTATGTGATGGGTTATCGTTCTGGACACAATGGGAATGTATGGCTGATGAAGTATAAAACTTGGGATGGAAATTTCTGCTCTGCCAGTGTAGTCTGTAATCAAATACAAGGGAAAAGCTGTCTGTACAATATCTTCAGGATACCAAAATAGGAAATGACATACTCAGACTTAAAATTAAGGGATATCTAAAACAGAACAGCATATTTAATAAAATACTGATTAAATGGATTATGCCATTAAAATAAATTATTGCCCTTCTATTTTACAAATACAGAAATCTGAAAATTATATAATGGTGATGGTTAAAGTTACAATATGATCAGAATTTCAATTAACTCATTTTAATTTAATTTTATCATAAGATTTACATATTTTAATTTGAACTTCCATTTTTTAACATATATTAATCAACAGAAAGCACTGACTCTGTAAACATCATATTGTATTAAATGATCTGACACAGAAGTAATTTTTCTCTCTGGCAAAAATAACTCCAACATTTTTCTATAAGAAGAGATAGGAGAGGGATACTGATATTTTGAGGGGATCCAGGATATTTCATCATCTCCACTATTAAAACATCAGATCCTTAGACAAAAAATAAAGCCATAATTCACTTTCCTCAGCTGATGTAATACTTCTGTGTGTTTTCAAGCACATTCACAATAAGCTCACAATAAATTAACATCATATCAAAGTATATTTAAACAGTATTGCTACTAAATTTGTACACATATCACAATGAGAATGGTTTTACCTTCATATGAAAAGAACATTAATATAAAATAAGATGTGTAGTGCATAGATTTGTATCCAAAACTCATTTACATTGAACCTATATAAACAACTGGATTAACAATACTGAATTGGTACATTCGGTCAAAAATTTTCAATATAATTGTCTAAGAAAGCAGGGAAGAAGACTATGTTCTAACAGATCTAACACTGCTCTTTTGAAAAGTTCCTGATTTATGATCTAAATCTTTTATGGTGACTACCAATAATAATATATTCTCAGGACATAAGCCAGTCAAATGGATAAAATAACCAGTGTTTCAGGAACCATATATGTCCCCACCATCAGGGCTATGATGTAACTGTGTCCAGACCATTTCACATGTATAGCTACCGAGATCCCATGTGTGAATTTGAATGTAAGCAATTGGGGGCTAGTGGGTGGAATCAAGTGTTCTTGCACACACTTGGTGAATTTTGACATGGCTTTACTATTTAATAAAGTTCCTTAGGAAGAAATATTGCTGTTGCTGTCACAACAGGCCATAACTCTCAACAAGCAGGTCCTTCCACCACACATTTCTTTAGAATGGCTCTTTCTTAGATAAAGAGACAGCAGCATTTCAATAAGTAGAAGACTGGATGATTCACTGGGACACACTGTATATTGGAAATAACACATATGGACCTGTAATTACACACCAAGTCTGACTAATAGCCACCACAGAAGCAATTTATGTTAAAGATGCTCATTCAACAGGCAAGGACTATATGCAATGTGGAAAGACTAGACAAGGAAATCAGCCACCTGAAAAGGACTCTTAGACAAAATACACACAGTAACCTTGATGTTAAGTGAGCCTTTGTTCCAGAAGAGAGGCCAAAGATATAACTGGAGAAGCTGGCAGGCATAGTGATAATACCATTTCAAACAGTCTTGAACAAAATCAGAAGGCTCCTTGCTAAACACAACATCAAGCCATTCACATCCTGGTAATGAAAAATACTCCCATTCTCTGACTAGTTGGGCCTAAAAGTCGCAGGTATATACTAGTCCCCTGCAAAGTTTATGTTGGACAGAATGGTAGATTCATCAAAACCAGATGTAAAGAATGCATTTGATACATATGCCTGGGCCAACCGGAGATGTCTGACAGACCATATATTTAAAGCAAGGCATGACAACATCAGTACCACCTCTATCTTGGATAAAGCCACAGATTAAATGGATTGTGTGATAAAACTGATGAGATCAGACTTGACCCCAAAAACTTTAACAGAGATGGTGGCTCCTTTCAGCCAATCTTGGAACCTGGTGACCAATATGCTCAGGCAATACAGAAATATGCCAATGTGAAATTAAGGCCAGGATAAGCAAGCACTAGACTCTGCCCACTAGCCTCACACTGGCTCATGCTCAAATTTGAGAAAAGGTTCTTGAAAGTACATATGTAAAGTGGTCTGGACATACAGCTACATTACAGCACTGATAATGAAGACAGAAATGTTTGTTGAAATATCAGTGACTTTTAACCAACTGACACAGCTTATAGCCTAAGAATATTTGATTACAGTTGCCTCATATACAAGAGGCTTGGTGTAGTTTTAACATTCAAAAGAGCATTCTCTTACATAAATCACATTTGTACCATCATAACACTGAATCTGAATTTCCTCTTACATATTTGCACTTGTTCCCCTAACAGAGTTACCATTCATTTGCTTTAAACATAAACTATAATTTAACAGGTTTCAATTAAGGAAGCATTAATGTTTGAGAATACCTTGCCATCACTTGCAATGCCAATTTTATTTTAATAATGCATGTCCAGAACAGCAACATGTTAAATTATATGGACAACAAAATTTTGAAATTAAACATTAGAATCATTGCTTCAGCATTATCTAGCTGACCATATTTGAAAGATTCTCTATCCATCAGAGTGCATTTGATAGTCTTTAATATTTGCTCTTCTTTTTTCTGTTAAAATGCACTGGAAGTGCTCCTGTAGCCTTTCTTATGAAATACAGTGAAAAACATGGAATTTACTAGTTTAGCCACACTTTTAAACTTACTAGATTTCCCCCTCTGTCAGTTCTGTACTCTTCACTGTCAGATTTCTCTGCTCATGGGATGGGAAAATGCAGGGGTTAAAAAGATGGAAACAATGGTTTATGGGATATCAGATCAGTTGGACATATTCTTTTCAAAAGTGTTTGTCATCTGTGGCGAGGGGAAAAAAAATTCATTAATGTATACAGTTAATTTAATATAACACAATTTTGAAGACTGAAAATGTGTTAAAAGTAAGTACCCCAGTGAATAAGTACCTTGCCATAAGATTTACAGAGGGCCTGGCCATAAAGTTGTGTGTTTTCTAGACTCAGGGTAGATGTAGATGAGTAGTTAGGTTCATGCTTCAGCTGTATTATCTCATGAGAGAGAACCAGTAGATTCATTAGATGGGAAGGCCCCAGAGCAAATATGGCTTTTGTGGTGTTGGAGGTAAACCTTTTCTTTCCATTATGTCTTGGAAGTTCTTAATAGCTAATAGTTTTTCAGGGAAAATTCTGTACCAGATAAAGAGTAAGTGAGCGGAATTAAAACAATTGTTACTATAAAGGCTTAGTAATTATGAGGCAATATGCACTTTTATGGTAGTTTTTGTGACTTTCTTGATAAATACTGCTTTTTCTTGAGGAAGTCATATTGTGTGTCATAAATGAATGAAGAATCAATAGATTATTTAGCTGATAGAGTTTCTTATGTAAACATATTTAAACTAAAATTTGTTGCATGAATATTCACAGCCACAAATGACACAGCTCCCAGCCAACTGGTCAAAAGAACAAATGTGCAATGATCCATGAAAATTAATTACTTCTTACCATGGCAGCAGCCTGTTTGTGTTCACCCATAAATCACACCCTCTGTTCTCCGAATGTGAATGCATGTGATTTATCTACAGGAAATCACTGTAAGTGATATTTCAAGTGCCAGAAATTTTATTCTGTCAATATGAAATGTACTTGGATGCATGGATTGAACTTCCAATTTGATCATGTGGTAGCATTTTGTCATGTTATCCAAGAGGAGTCACTCAGTAGCCAGTGTCTTGCTTTATGAACAGGCAGCAATAATGCTGTTAATAAGGGAATGCCTCTCTGTGTTTTTAACAAAAAACTGCCTACCTTCCATTCATCCTTCAAAAAACCAGTTTTGTCTTTGTTGTCTAAGGTTTTTAGATTATGTTGGTGAGTTTTAGTTCAAAATACCTTGAATTTCATGTATTTGTTCATTACAAATTATAGTCAAATGCATATATTTATAAGAAATATATCTTCCTTTACTTATTTAAGTGAAATAAAGATCTTTGCTTTCTTGAAATATAATTTGATCATCTGCAAACAGCAGTGTATTCAGGGCAACCGTTTCCTTTAACCGTATCCCTGGGTTACTTCTCGCCCTCCATTCTCAGATGACATCGTCTAAGTAGATGTTGAATAAGGTTGGAGACAGACTACATCCCTAGCGCACTCCCTGGGTGATTTTAATATCTTCCTTCCATATCTAAAATGATTGTAGTGTTTTGGTGTAGAGAACTAATGGCACTTATTAAATGTTGTGGGTAGTCTTTTCTCTCCATAAGTTGCCAGTGTTGCAAGATTTACTCTGGCAAAAGCCTTTTCATAGTAAATAAAAACAATATTTGTCTCAAGATTAAATTCCCTACATTTTTCTATGATTTGTTGAATGGTACAAATATAATCTGTACAAGATCATTCCCTTCGAAAACCATTCTCTTCTTCCGATATTAGGAATCTGAAATATTCACAAGCCTCTTGTTTAATATTTTTGCATAGATTTTATAAGTAGTGGCTAGTGAACCAATGCCCTGGTAGTTCTCACAGCTGTTCATTTTCTCCTTTTTAAGCAAAGATATTATCTTTGCTTTCTGTCATGCATTGGGTGTAATGCAGTATTTCCAACATAAATGTGGCAAATAAAGAAGTTTCAGTCTCCACCCTTCCTTCTTAGGAGCATAAATAGCAATCACTGTCTTATGTTCTCCTTTGTATAAAGTTGTACATGAAAATGGTTGTTCAATGGGCTTTAGTTATTAATATCAGGGACTGGGGTTACTTATAATGGGAGGGGGAGAATGTGGTACAGAAAGTAAGTTCTGTTTCTAACAGTTTTTCCGTATACATATAATCCAATTTCTACATATATTCCAATGTTAATAGTGATGTTAACCATTTATATTTGAAACACTTCCAGTGCCTTTGGTTTAAATTTAAAACTGAGAATTATTTGTCTGTGTTACAAGAATCATATACAAGAGTCATGTCATATGTCTATAATTTTTTTACAGAAATGAATTTCACAGCTTATCACACTTATCTGCACTTTGGGATTGTGAGACGTTAGGAAACTATTTAATAATGTTCATAAATTTTCATAAAACATAACAAGAGACACAGTACTATATAGAATGAGCATGTTGTTAAAATGTAGGGCTTTGTGTCCACAGATATCATGATTTAATTGTTTTCTGCCTTCCTCTAGACTGAATTTTATGAACCAGACCTTCTTATCTCTTAACTGTAAATGTATCCACCACATAGAATGGCTAGTTTTTTAACAGACAAAATTTTCAGCATCCCTTAATTTTGGCACCACTTCATTAAATGTTATTCACCTATCAGCTGCTTACCAGTTCTGTAACTGAAATTGTCATGATATTGGCAGTGGTTCCAACTCTAAACAGATGAGGTCGCTTGATGACTGTTGAGTGTCAGGCTACTTGCTCTGAGACTTAGGCTTGCAAGGCTGAAAGTGGAGCGATGCTGGTTCATGTTGTGGGGGTCATCACAGTAGAGGTACAGCCGAGAGCTTACTGAACGGTGACAATCTGGACAAAGGCGTTTCTTCTTTTTGTCTCGGCGTTTCAGAATATCATGAGCGCATCTGGATCATGTGAAACCAAAGAAATATTGGAGCCTGAATATAGACACATAGCCATTATATCATTCAGTTACTAGCAGCTGGTGTGGTGGTAAATCATTAGACTTATATGTAGGAGTTACCAAGTTTCAATCTCAGCTTGGTTGCATGCCATTATGAGATTTTTTTATGATGTTAACTTGATCTCTGCATATGAAATTTGGGACATGCAGACACCCCCATACCCCAGATAATGCTGATGTTACTAACACCACTCAAAAATGTCAAATGCCATATTTTGACAGAATAACCAACCTCTCATCCCTACTTGCACTACTTATAGCAGAGATCTGATGAATTGGAAATCTGGGGGCAATAACAAAGAAAATACACTAGAATTGTCATTGTATGCACACATCTCCTAACTTGTTTTAAAATAATTGAACTTAAAAGGCAGGTGCACAAAACAATTACTTTAATTTGTATTCTTTATTGCAATAAATTTTTCCCAAACATTTTGCTAAAATATCTCTTAGGGAGGCAACTATATTTTACTGGACTAATTTCCATAATGGATATACAAGCATAACAACCCTTAAGGTAACAAAGAACTGATAAGTGCATCAAATGATAATGTGCCCTGCAGAAATCTTAGGCTATCATGTATGTACTATATGGATGTTGCAGCAGCAGGAACAATAAAAACGTTATGAATTGGGTTCAGATGGGTGATAGAACAGCAATAATAGATTCCGGATGCTATTTACAAAGATTATATCCCTATTTGGATTTCATTAAATTAAATTAAAAATTAAATCAGTGGCGTAACAGCTCCAGAGAGCCAAAGCCGACTAGCTTGACTGCTGGCCTCACGTTCACATGCCTAAGCAGAGGTGAACGATCATCCAACCAGATATAGGGTGACGTGTGGTCAGCACAACGAACCCCCAGCCATTGCTAGCTTTCCTGACCGGATTACGCTACTTATTGTAGCTCCCCAATTTCCTCACGATGCTGGGTTGGCACCGGTCCCATACACTGGTCGAAATCTCATGAGAAAATTTCTTCTCCCTCAAGACTCGAACCAGCGCGCATTCCGTATCGCAGGTCCGAAGCATGATGCCTCAGATCATGCGGCTATGGCGCGGGACTATTTGGATTTCATACTTAATTGAAATAACTTATAATTACTTAACTTCCATATTGCTAAATATGCAACACATAAAATTAAAATATTGGATACAATTTTAATTAAAAATTATATAGCACAAGTATATCCGAAACACTGTATACAATGTACCTGGCATGAAGTATGTGTGAACATGGTAGTGCCTCTAAACTGTCAGAATCCAGTCCAAATGGCAAGTTGCAGGCACCACATTGTAGTTCCAACTCCTCCTCTAGACACTGTGCCAATCGTTCATGCACTGCCTGTTGCTCCTCATCACCAAGACTCTGGTAGATACGGCTCAGACGGACTCGCACTGTTCTCACTAGCAGCTGATCACACCAAATCACTTCATGTAACTCAAAATGTGTGCTTCATTATCTTGGGAAGAAATCAAAATCATATGCTTCTTAAAATTAAGAGGAGATTAGATTCAGAAAATTCATGCTATCACTCAGTCCTGAATCTTATATCTGTCTATATTCCATCTACTATAAATCTACAGATTAAAATATGAAAGAACTATAGAGTTTGCCTCTTGTTTTCATATGGGTTCAAGTTGGCCTGTCAATCGAAATGAATAACATGGAAAAATGGTGTTTGAGAAGCAAGTAATAAGGAGAAAATTTGGACTTAAGAAAGAGGAAGTAACAGAAACATGAACAACAACTATATGATGCAAGGCACAATAATTGATATTCTTTATCTAGTATTGCTATGGCAATTTTATCATAGAAGGGGAGATGGGAAAGATATGTACACACTGTGCAACAAAAATTAAGTGCTTGAAATTTCGTAAGTCTCAAACCAAAAGTGTTGCAAGTGTACAGCTTGCTAATGTACAGACAGTATAGATGCAATAATGAGACAGCATAAAAACTGTGGTAGGAACTCTTCAGAGCAAGAGACCACTCTTGAAATGTAGGCATAGATTTCAAGTAGTATGGTTGATAAGGTGTGAATCTGTTTGGTTTCAACTTCCACACTAAGTGGATCACTAGTCACTGTAGTAAGACAAATCTTCATGTTATCAGTCACTGGCTTGATATAAAACTTAGTGAAAGAATGTCTGGGCATGATGGCAAAAGGAATACTTCTGTCCCAATCGTCCATTCCACAACCAGTCACTGAGTTAACTGGGCTGATGGCATTTTAGAGGAAGAGATAAGGCTTTTTTGTACTAAGGCAACTTCTTGGCATTTGTCTGTAGAAAATTAATGAAACCACAAAAGACATTAATACTGTGTCTCTTGAATACAAGTGAAATATTCTATGCCAGGTTATTTGTAGGAGGGGATTGTGGGATAACCTCTGCCCCTATAAATGGTTGAAACATTGTGGTCCTGGCTAAGCTTACTCAAAAATCTGTTTCGAGAATCTGTGTAATGAAACAACTTTTGTAAATCCATTTTTTAAAACAGCCCTCTTGGTTGAATCCTTCAAAATGTAATTCACACTGCTGGCTCTACCTTAGCACCTACAGAAGTAGCAACTTCTAGAAGTCTAGTGTTGAATTCCAGAGGGCGGCAGTTACATATCTTCTGTTGCAGTCTGAGTGCCTCCAGACACCTCGCAACCCCATCCATGGCCTCCATCTGACATAATCTATCACCCATTCCTGCGCTCTCATACTGCCGATAAGCTTTCTGGAACACAACATAAGAGAGTTTTCTGCAAATATTAACCTCCTTTTCTTTAGTTTGATGGCAATAACTAATTACCTATTCTGGCTAGGCCAGTAGACTTTGTATGGGGATAGATCATAAATATACCAAGAAATTCTAAATGGAACACTTTCCTGTATACAATAAAATCCTCTAGGGCTATCAGCTGCATCAAGTGGTTAAAACATGAAGAGACCAACGAGACCTCAAAACGCCGGTCTCTTCATGTTTTAACCACTTGACGCGGCTGATAGCCCGAGAGGATTTTATTATACACGGTCGCCCGTGAAGGCTCAAGATCATACATTTTTCTGTATGTTTACACTTTCAAACATGGTGAAAATGAAAGTCTCTGAGGTTCTATATGGCAAATGAACCAAATACAGAATCTGTAGTAATGAAAATTACAAAAGGAAAAATATCTCCAAATTAAATAATTATTAATGTATAGTTCTAGGTATCCAAAACATTTAGATTTATGCAACTGAATTAAGTTCTTTCCAGAAGTTGTATACATTTATTACTTCTCTAAGGTTACAACTGGACAAATATTTCCAATGGAGTACTTATTGAGAAGGTGACAGCTGCTTACCTAGTAATGTAATTCCCATAGAACCTGAAAGTTCATTACCATGCTTACAAGAACCTGCCACTGATCCCTAACCTGCACAACTTCAGTACAATCCATACCATCCCACCCTATTTCATCAACACCAATATTAATATTATCATATCTATACCTAGGAGAATAGACAGATGTTCAAAATAATTACTTCATAATGGATGTGGCACTGTTATGAACCTTTAGGAAATCCTAATGACATATTTCTTGACTCATTACAGTACTTACATTTATTTCAGATTTTTTCCTGTAAATATCACCCATGATTCGGATACTTCTGGCATATGTGGCCTGGTCCCCTGACACCAATGCTAATCGTGTCGCTTCCTTATCAACAAAAAGAAAATTAAGCAGATATAGGAAAGGTAAGTCATTATCAAAAGTAATAGGACTGACATTGCTTTTATGAATGTTATGTCAGTAGGAATATGAGTACTGAGTTTAGAGAGTAAAAATGGTATGAATTTATAAGTAGAACAAAAATACAATGTATTGCTCGATAAATACATCAACTAGCCACTTACACTAACTCATAGTCCAGCGATATGCTTCATACAAATATCTTCATATTCACTGCTGTGAAAACCTCAGAACCCACTAAATATTGTTATACTCACCATTGGTGTTGTTTAACTTGACTGTTGATTGGATGACCATATTTCTGGAGCCTGTTTCACCATCTCTTTCATTTGTTAAACAAAACAAAATCTTTTACTTTCTTTCAGAAACTGAGCCATATCAGAGGTAGAGCTCAATCAGTCTCTTTAAACTGCTGCATCTCTCTCCTGTGGTAGGAATTAATTTCACATGTGATGGACGATACTCACGCTACAATAGTCCTGTGCATCTCCCAGTTCTCCCTGTTTCCGTAGAGCTGATGCCATTTGCAGCAGAGCGGCTCGGTGGTGGCGAGAGTTCAGATCGCCCAGCTGCAAACTCCTTGACAAGTCATAGGCTTTTGCTGCATAGCGAGCGCTCTTGTCAGCGTCTTGTAGCCTTCCAAATAGCTCGGACAGCCCCACGTATACCTGCAAGATTAAGGACATAATGTCCCTAAAATTCACCACTTCTGTACAAGTTTTTTCCTCATTTACATTCTGAGGTAACAGACTTACATTTGAATAGTCTATGTTCTACAGTGAACCAAAAGAAAAGATTAGACCCAATAAAAATGCCATCTATGAGCATGTATAAGAAGAATTTGAAGTGTTCTATAGGTGACCCCATGGCAACTGCCTTCTGTAAGATTCAGTCTCATAAGATAACTACACCAAGTGGCTATGCTTCTGAAAGTGTGAGAAAAAGATCCAATGAACACATAGTAGAGCAAAGTAAACATTGGGGAGGGAGGAAAGTAGCACTGAAGACACTTGTTTTGTGAAGGTGTCTGAAAACTCCAAGTACTTTTGTAACGATAAAGGGACAAAAAGCTGAATCAGTGAACACTCTTGTATGCTAAAATTTCTGGCACCTGTGAATATATCTTCAAAAGAGAGAAGTTGGCGACTGAGAAATAGCATGTAACTTTCTACATTCTACTTGGCTCTGCTGTGCACCAAACAATGTGTAATCAATTCAGAAGAAGCAGGTTTCATGGTGAGACACCTGATTTTAGTTAGCATGAAAAGAACGGAACGAATCTGGTTATCACCTGAAGTTCCAGGGCTGGGTCCTGAATTCCTTGAGCAATCTTGTGGGCGTGTTGGAAGGCCTCCAGCGCTTTACAGAAGCCGGCCAACTCTAGGTAGACACTCCCGACGGTTAGATGCACGTGACCTGCAGTCCGGCACTGGTCACACTCGTTGTACAAGGAATGACGAGCGTATGCGAGCGCACGCTCTAGACCACCCAAGCGTTCATGTGCCCTCGCCAGGTTTAAATACGCCTCTGCGCGCAGGTTCGGGCTGTCGGCCTCTTCGGCAAGACCTAGCTGCCGATGCGCGAACTCAAGCGCTTCCCTGGACACACGGAATCGAAGGCGAAGGCGGATCAGAGATCTGTTATGTCTTCTCAAAAATGACGACTTGAGTGTTGTAACATACTACTTGATTTGCATTCAGAGCACAGGGTATTATCAGCCAATATATTTATGTTTTAAGCTACCACGTTTGTTGTGGGCTTGCCATTAATAAAAACGTGCAATAACTTGTACATTTGTAATTTACGTACTACAAAAAAAAACATGCCAAGAAAGAAAATATACATCAACAAACAGACGCCACAAGGAGAAAGGAATTATAAAAAAAACAACTAACAAGACTATGGTCAGTCGTCTAAATTCCCTATGTTTACGATGTATCTGTCTTTTGGTTATTCTTGAGCTGCCTAACTACGGGCAGTTTCCAAATTTTGGCCCAATAATTTGGAATTCTCGCAGCGAATTACCGCTTTGTTCTTCCGGAATGCAATGATCTTTCTTGGGAGTTTCGACTTTCGACTCATTTGGCAGATGGGGAACAGGTTTTGTTATAACAGAGCGATAACGGATAGTGGTTGGCACTGAAGTAGTTTAAGTTGCGGCTTTGTTATAGGGATGGCCGTTACTATAACATGTCTTGCAATAGACCACAACTGGGATTAAATATTGTAGGAGAGTGAAGTGTAGAACACCTCCCTGTATCTATCACAGAGACAGAAAATATGCGAGTTTTACCTACATGACATATTCGTTACGAAGGCACAGCTTTAATATTAAGATCATTAGCATTTTCTCGCAGAGACGGGCCTTTTTTAACCTGTTTCTAAATGACGTACTAATCTGCAGGAAGAGTTACGATTTTTCAATTCCAAAGACCGGAAAATGTTGGTAGTCCTAATTATAATTTTTTCAAAGAATACCTTGGCGTACCTTGGTTCCCCTATTACCTTGACAAATGGTGTCATTTGATTACGTAAATAGCAGCCTGCCTCTAGATATCGAGGGTAACTGAAAATAAGTTGAATAAGCCGTCGACGAGGGCGGGTCTTCCAGCATGATAGCTATGTGTTGCGAACTGGAGGCAAAGAATATGTATGATTCGGGCAGAATCTCTGGAATTGTCAATAGCAATGTCAGACAAGAGTCTTTTAATCAACGTTTTCTACTGGACAGAAACGCTTAGCACAAGCTTTTCATCCTTGTTCACGTTTCCTCATGAGGGTTATTATTAGTAAAATTATTGTTTGTTTTTGAGGTACTGAACCGAGAGGAAATACTACATATATGAATGTACGTGTGGAGTGGATTTGAGAAAGAAAAATGAACACATTAGTGTGAAAGAAGCACGGCAGGCGACAGTAACAGCGGGAGGAAGACGTTGAAGGCTGGAGTGTAGCAGACTGAGTGAGGCATGTCTTCTTGGCACCTCGCCATCGAAGTATGGCTGCTAACAACGCAGACAAATGGACGAAGGTCTTATTGTTTGAAAAGTTGGTATTATTTCCGAATGCGACATCGCCGTAACGAGGCCACGTCACTGAGCTCGGATGTCTTCAACTCAGGAAGATGCTGACAACCCACCTACCCACTCACTGTTTGCTTCCCATTCCGATTGTAGTCCGCGTGTTCAGGTCTTGATAAAGGAAGGGTTTTGCATTTAGACAACGGCGCCTCTCTGTTGAGGAAGATAAATGATGCGCTTGGAATAAATGAATATATTGATGAACGAGTGAAGGTTCTATTGAAGGCACGAACAAACAACTGAAATGGATGCAATGCCACGCTGGAAGACAAAAGGAAGCCGTGAGTGAGTTGACGGCGCTGAAGTTCTTTTCGGAATATCCCAGTGAGTGAATACGACGAGTAAGGCAGCAGATTAGTATTTGTATCAGTAATGGGCGGCAACAAAAATTGGACACACAACAGAAAACGAAACAAAACAAAGAAGTAAAAGACTTACAATTCTTTCTTTCTCATATACAAGATTTTAGTCAAATAGGTAGGCTACTAGCCTATACCAAGCATGGTGCAGCGTCTCAATTCTGACCTTTCGGATTGTTTTTAGTTTTGGCAGCTTTGGACCAATTCATCTTTAGCGTTGTTAAATTCGGTCTCTTCTCCTGAATTGTCTACAATCTGTGGCCATGGGTTAAATACTAGAGAATGGTGGCACGTACTAACGTCACTATTTAATCATTTTCTGCACAACTCACTGACTGCATCTGAAAGAATCAAAATATAAATCTGTGTACTTGCCTATACTTGCCCCAGTCCATGTACGCTTGGTACAGATAGCCCAGGAGTGCGAATTTGTCGTCTCGTTTCCGGATCCTCTTCAGCGCGCTTCGCCACTTCCGAACCGCTGCCTGTTGCTTATGTTGATTGTAGAGTCGCAGACCCTGTTCCACCTACGCAACTCAAGGAAAAACGGAACGTCAGAATAATCTTTGAGGTACATCAAACACATATTTCAGGAACTGGCTCTACTACCGCCTTGAGGCAATGGGTTATTATCCTGGCGGGTGTTGTTTATTTGTGATGAGGTTGAAGTAGACGCCAGTGATGTAAACCAGTGGTATTCAACCTGGGGTATGCGAAGACATCTTAGGGGACACGTGAAATTTAAAAAGAAAATTATGATAAAAACTGTATAATCAGTAATGTAATTTATTTAATTTATTTTAGATGTAGATTATATACTATGTATAAGTTGAATTATACACCAACAACTTTGGGGGTACAAAGTTGAAGAGAAATTATATCTGGGGGTACGCGAACAAAAAAGGTTGAATACCACTGATGTAAACCATCTCTCTAAGAGACTCGTCAGAGTTTAACACCCCTCTCTCCTATCTATACCTGCTGACGAAAAGAGATCCAATTTAAGTTGTGTGTTTTTTAACAAATAAACAAGACGATATACAATGTCGTAAATAACAGATGAGCTTACTCTTGTCAGAATCCTTAAAGATGTTTTGTTACGAGATTAATATTCTGTCGTCCTTATTATTACTAATCCAACTCGGAATTCGACAAACAAATTGGTTTCATTAGTTGCTGCTTGTTATAATGATACACTCACCCTCCTCCTCGCCAGCTGTTGATCTACTTTGTGCCTGCACCCGATGAGACACTCCCAGAGCCCTCTGGAGCTGCTTCGCCGACCTGGACTGTCAGGCAAATCGTCTTCGGCGAAATCATACACATCCAAAGGGTGCCGGGATCCATCAGGAGAGGGCAGCAACGCCGTCGCCGACAGCTGATGGCTAGCTGTGCCACTGTCACGAAAATGGAGAATTAGTTCTAACAGTGCCATTGCAATGAAAGTACGAATCAGAGTCTAGCTGCGCCAGTTACAAAAACACGAGTCGAGTTTGCATGTGCAACTGTTACAAATTAATACTGCTCAATAATTTGTAATTGTCACCTAGGATAATTAAATAAAAATTTAGATGTCTTGAATGTGGAGAATAAATGACGGAAGAAGATAGTAAAGAAAGAGACTCGATTTGATAATGGCATCTCACTAATGAGTGAATACCAAATTCTGCAAATATTCCACGACAAATTGTACCTGCGCATTATACAACAGAAACATGACGATGGCAGGGGATTTATGAGATCTTTAAATAAATGAAAATCAGTCTTTACCAGAAGCGGGGCATTCATATTAACCGTGTTATCTGTTAACACGGCTAACGTTTCGAAAAACGAAAAATAAAAATCATTTTCTTACTTTCGTGGTTCAGTGTTACTCAATAAACTAACACAGAAGAACTGATCAGGCCTTAGCCTCATCTAGTTGGTTGGCTCAACGTGAAAACTCAGTCTCACTTCCACTTCTGGCTACGACTCTACTTCATTACGATGCTTTTACAGAGGCCGTACAGAATCAAACCACCAACTGACTCAGTAGGTTAATGCACAGAATATGTTGTGGTAGTGCTGTATTTATATAACAACACCAGAAAGAGACTTCGGTAGGCTGTGTGGGACTACAAAGCCTAAAATACCGAAGGCACTGAACATTCAGTCTGTATACATGTAAAGCTAGGGCAATGATGAAAGAAATTAAACAACAGAGCAGAAAGACTAACATTAAAGCTCACAAATTATGTTCATCTCTTTAATGACGGTAATGTTAGAAACTACATAAGATGGATTGCTACGTGCCCCAGTGTTTTTGTCTGAATAATATGTTAACTTCTTTATCAAAGCCACTAGGAAGATGTAGGAGCGTGGAATTTTAGCGCCACTACAACCCAGAAGACAGCCATCTTCGGACTCACCGCCGTGAAAACTTCAAATCCAAGATAAGGAGATCATTCCATACCCATAATAAGTAACTCCATGAACTAAATTTCACTTCCTACAAATCAAACAATTTTCTCATTAATCTTCAAAGATCAGAGCCGTATCCTAAAACAGGGAACGATCACTCGTAGTATATAATTATGCGCAATGTAACATACGTATTGGACAAAGTGTCCCAACAAAACTAATAATCAACCGATGTTATTCAATGATAGTAAATAACTAATTTAATTATGCAGGATCTCCGAAGTAAAATGTTATTCAATGAGAAAACATTATTTCTTTCAAGACATCACGAGGTTCATTGTCGTGTTCACGACGGCCAGCCACTGAACCAATTTGCTCCATTCAAGCTTTAAGCCGCATTTCCCTGATATCCATTTAATATTATCGTCATATCTATGCACAGGAGTCAATATTTGTTCTTCATACAAACATGCTGTGTGTGCAAAGAATTTCTCTAGAGGAACCAAGAAAAAGAAAACACAAAAGGCCTATCAGCCACTTTCCAGGCTAAAAATTTAAGGCAAGACTTCCGAAACACTAAGCAGTGCCTAATAAATCACTCGAATACAATATTAAATTACCATACTTTCTAATATGGCGATCGTCATCCTAGTCCATCCACATTTTAAGCTCACTACATCTGCGTGTGGAAAATCAAGTATTGTGAGAAGTTTTCCAACACAGCGTCACACATATCCTTTAGACTGATTCGTTTGTTTACTTTAGAAACTATTTCTGTGGAAAAACCTGCTTCTAGTTACATCTCTTGATACGAAAAACGAGCTAGACAAAGGGAGACGATACTGGGTCAAGAGACCGAGTGTGAGGAATGTAACTTATCAGTCTTTTGAGATTGAACAAGACATCTTCCTGTACCAATTGTTTGTTTGTTTGTTTGTCTCGATACCATGCATCAACCTCAGAAGAACGTGTCATACTGGGACACTTGGGTGATTTTATGTTACAGGGATTTGTATCAGGAACTAGATTCGATTCGTCTGCCACATGCAAAGTTTCTCACAGTGGTCTGACACACGTCTTACATTTTGTCTGCTAATCCATTTTCCTGCTGTAACACAAAGCTGTTCTTTTGAAATACGCCTGAAAGGTTGCATTACAACCACATTCCATTTCGAAACCTTAACATTTCCTTTTTACATATTAAAACCTATATAAAATATTTGAGAATTTCCTTATTGAACAAGTACATAAAACTGGTCATTTAAGCGACTTTACCGATCATCCAGCCCAATGAATATCAAACTAATCGATTAATTTACTATCTAACAAACCAATTAAACATCTATATCGCGAAATAACTAAATACCTAACCAAGTAACCCATCAGATAGCTAACTAATTATCTCGATACTAACGTACAACAATATAAACTAAGCAAATAAATTACATACTAGCAAATCCACTACTTAATTAACTAACTAGCTAGCTGCATTACCGGCGGTTCTACCAGCCAAATAAACAAGGAACTAGTTAGCTTACTGACTAAGCTCTTGCTTGAAATTGGTTCCTTCCGGTTTGTACTATGATTAAGCTACACACATTTAAATTACAGCCCTGCAAATGGAGGCAGTGTTTTCTTCTTAAACGTTGGCATGTACCTACAAGTCCACAACGCGTCACAACCCACCGGAACAAAACCGACTTGTCTCAGAAAGTTCAAACTTCGACAACGCTGTGTCATATTTATAAAACAGAAATGTGGTCGAAAAAAATATCTGCTGCTTAGGAAGCGCTTTTGTAAACGTTGAATGCAGTTTTAATAATGCTGTTGTTATGTTAATGTATTAAAATATATATGGGTATTTCTCGGTGGGTGTGGAGATCGCGTATTCAGGATGAATCCGAAAGCTTTATGAAACATGGATAGCCTGTAGTAATAATTCCTTTAATAAACGTATAGTTAACTAATGGTTTGCGTCTTCGCATTTCAAAAATGCCCCCTTCAGTGTGCTTCTGAATTTGTTTGAAAGAATAGAACGTCACTGCGCGAGCATGTTCATGTGCCTACCCACATTCCTCACACATCTCGCGCGACATTGTTCGTTTTTGACGCATTTTCATCCCCGCGGAGCGCGTATGAGATCGATCCGTCCGTCCGTATGAAATAAACAACTCGAGAACGGCTGAACATATTTTCATGAAATTTTGTATTGGAGATTTTTACTAAGATCTGTCGATAAATTTAAATTGCAGTTAAAGTCGGATAATAATATTTTTCAGTCTTTACCGAGTCTGTCGTTATTTCGGTAAAACCCACATATCAAATGTAATAAAAATCCATTCAGTCATTCTCCAACTGTTTCATGTACTGGGACAGACGGCTGGACAGAAGCATTTTACATGAAGTTCTACATGCGCCGAAGTGACTGGGTGGGGAACCTCCAGGCTACCATGGTTACCATGGTTACCATGGTTACCATGGTTACCTTGGTTAAAAGTCAGAGTTCAAATTCTGGCCAACACGCCTTTCTGAGAAATAAATACATCTAACACTGTTATTGTAGTGCCTACAGGTTCGACGCCGTTAATTCCCAAGCCAGACACTGAAAAACATCCGAGTTAGTCTCACCTGCATTCCATCCTCCAACCGATTAATTTAATATCCCAAGAGGATTCCCCACCAACATTACCTGTATCCCTAGTCTGCATTATTATAAATACATTCTTAGTTTCTAAGGCGCTGACAGGCCCTACAAGCCTTGGCCGACCGGATAATTTCCAGCTTTTTAAAACCCTCTCTTAAAAAAATTTATTGTGTTAAACTGTTCTTTTGGGCTTTGTCCATCGTCCAGGTATTACTGGAACCAGAACGTTGGAAGTTCGTTCTACTTCCATCATCTGTTGGGCCTCCGGTCGAACTAGTCTCAAACCGCGGGTCTGTGAACAATTTAAATCAATGCAATGTCACCATTGTCATAAACCCTCAGAAAGCAGCTGCATGACCTCTACTTACACAGAACATCATACAACATAAAAATGCAGCGTACCTAACACTCCTGCTTCGTATTCCGGTGGTCCTGGGTTCAAATGTTGGCTTTGATACCGACTACGCTAACTAAGATTTTGCGTGATTATCCTCAGTCCTTCCAGGCAAATTTCGGAATAGTATCTTACATTAGGCCACGACCGGTTCCTTCTACATCCTTTCCAGTTCATTATCCTCTGTCGTCTTGTCATTCGACGCTATGTAGTCTCAGCTGCTGAAAGCATCGTTAAATAAACTAATACGTGCATCAATGCTTCGAGTAGGGTTCGAACCCATGGTCCTTGTGTTCGAACGTCAAGACCGAAGCTCAGACAGGCCCGTCACTGAATAATCATTATAATAAACTACATGTTTCGAGTAAGTTGAAATTTCTGTTACTAACATGGCTGTCTTCTGAGTTGTAGCTCTGTGTAGTCTGGTAGAAGCTCACCAACATTTCAGAGATCCTTGCTGCCTCCATCATCAGGCCGATAACTATTTTTATATGAAGATTTCTGTCTTCTGGGTTGTTGCGCTGTGTAGTCTGGTCGATGGTTACTAACGTTTCAGGTCATACTGCCTCCATCATCAGGGCGATGAGTATGACGATTTCTGTCTTCTGGGTTGTTGCGCTGTGTAGTCTGGTCGATGTTAACCAACGTTTCATTTCAGAGATCCTTGCTGCCTCCATCATCAGGCCGATAACTATTTTTATATGAAGATTTCTGTCTTCTGGCTTGTTGCGCTCTGTAGTCTGGTAAATGTTTACCAACGTTTCAGAGGTCATACTGCCTCCGTCATCAGGGCGATGATCACAGCGCAAAAACCCAGAAGACAGAAATCTTCATACTCACCGCTGTGAAAACCTCAAATCATACATATTTTTGTATGCATAGAGCATAGTAACCTATCTGTGATCACTATGTTTATAAGTGCTGCTTTTAAATTAAGGTGAAACTAATTTTAGTGTAATCAACAACTCTAAAATAATACACCGAGTAAATTAGTGTAATCGACACGGTAATGAAACGCCGCTCG
>NW_019060413.1:73390-126966 GCF_000696155.1 Zootermopsis nevadensis
TAATCTTGGGCAAATATTTATGGTGACCACGTTTCGCCTCGTAAGAGCATTTGCAGGATTACGCCAAGGGCAAAGTTTACATCATTAATCCCGATACCCTAGAGAAGTTGTAATCCAGCGTCACTAACACCTTAACCTCGGGATTAGCAGTCAATGGTCCGCAAACCGGAGTTTCTGGTTACTGTATTTTATTAAACAACAAAATACTATCTTCTTCTGCTCCTTCTTCATGTTCTGAAAGTGTCCATCGCTCTTATTTTTAATCACTCAAAATCATTTTTTTCTCTATTTACAGTTTTTAGGTATTTCGTGCATTTCTTTAACAAAGTTCGCAAAATAAAGGAACATTTGGAGGTCGTGTATGCTGTTCGCTTCTCGGAAACAACAAAAGGATTTTTATTACACTTTATTTTGGTATGCATCGGTCCAGTATAACCAATTTTGCGCATCACGTAAAAATGTAAAGTTATTAACCTGTCTCAAAATGGCTCGATTTATAAAAAAAGAACATCACATACAGAGAGCTCACTAAAGCGTTATAGTGTAATTTAGGAAAGGAAGAAAGTATTTTCTTACGTGTAACACTTTCAGGCAAATGCCTGCATCTTGAAGCAGGCTGTGACTCTTGTCATCCCAGCACTTGCGAAAAATGTTACTCAAAATTTATGCAAATTATTCTTCTGTTTATTGTCTTATTAAGTATTTGCGTTCCTAAGTACAATATTTGTGAGATAAGACTTCGTGCTAAATTTCTGCACATTCTGTGCAAAGAAAGTAGTCTTCACGCGCATAAAGTTAGAACGCGAAACGGGTCATGACACTGGTACCGCATAAAGGAACAATGTAATTCATGGATGTATTTGAGTTCGATAACAATTGAGGAACATGTATACACGTAAATGCAATTTTCATAATCTATTCGACACGTGATATTGGCTGTCTCCTGGGTTGTTACGTCATGTAGTTTGTGTATAAGATTATCGACGTGTCAGAGTTGCATGCTACCTCCATCATCAGTGCGATGAGCCGAGGGTAAATATGGAGTGGAAGTGTAGCCACTGCATCGCGACGCTTCTGCGTTGTTTAATATTTGCCTTCATCTGAAAAGAGTTTGTTAGGGACACGACTTGGACTACAGGGATAAGAAAGGAGGAACCGTAAGATTTGAGGTTTTCACAGCGGTGAGTACGAAGATTTCTGTGTTCTGAGTTGTTGCGCTGTGTGGTCTGGTCGATTCATCGCCCTGATGACGGAGGCAGTTTGACCTCTGAAACGTTGGTAAACATCTACCATACTACAGGGCGCAACAACCCAGAAGACAGAAATCTTCAAGGAACCGAAACTAGCAGAACATGAGTTCGGCGCCGTGAACCACATTCTGTGAACACCCTCTTCCCAACTCAACGCTATTTATTGCTCCGTCGTGCCTCTTTAGTTTGAGCTTTGAAACTTGGTGTAAGTATTACTTCAGCCGCTGAACCTTCGGCGCTAACCCAACACGTGCTGCAGTGCTCCACGGATTACGAAAAGCTTTCCTGATTGATTCTTATGTTCTATCCCAAGAAAGGCCAATGGTTCTATAAAAATAAATGGAAGCATTCATTCAACAGACAGATCTCTAACTCAGCCACCAGCACAGCTACATCTTGGAAGTACAGTTAGATTTTAGGACACAGAAACCTTACATATCATGATGTTCCTTCCGTGAAAATTTTACGGCAGGTTTTGGTAGTCAGACGCTGTAGATGCTATCAAGTCTATACCTCTGAATATATAGAATGATCTCTTTCCTAACACAAGTTTTACTCGTCATGAAATAAATTACACTGAAATCAGGAAAAAATAAAGTATTAAATGTTGAAAATGTCCACCGCGTTCACTCTTTTCCTCGTGTTTTATGAAATCTTCCTGTCTCACAGAAACGGCTGACCAGACTAGACACTGTCTATTTGTTTGGCACAGGAGAACCGGGAAATGTATCTCTAAACACATTCTGGAAAGTTAAGTAAGAACGAGGTGCTAGATAGTGTCCGACAATGACCACTCTTTGCACTTGTGAAAAAGACATCCTTGCACTTCAACAGCTGAAAGTCAACTGACGGACGGGCACCAGTGATTTTCTCAGGTTCACGAACGTTATTAATGCATTTTATTTATTAAAAACTGGCGGTGACCTTTACTCACATTTATGCAATGGGCCTTCCATTCTCTTTTTCGTTCATTCATTAGGTCAGTCTCTTTCTTCTTCTTCCTTTCTTCGTCCCGATCTCTCACACTATCTTTCTTTATTGAAAGTGAGATGTAACGGTGACTATTTCAAATGCCTTTCCCAGCCTCACGAACTAATTTTCTATTTGTAGACCTAGGAGATAAAAGTTCTAGAGCTCAATAAATTCTATACATTATGTTACGTACAAGTAGTTTGTAAAAAAGTGAAGCAAAAGCTGGCCCACTACACGCCCCGTAGGCGCTTGGGGGGAGAGGTGGTATAGCTCCTACTCATTCTTGACCTCGGCACTAGATGGGGTGAGTGGTCAGCGTCACGCTCCGGCCGCGCTTTGTCCCCGGGAAAGGACCCCGGTACCCATTCGATAGGAGACTGGATGTGCCCCAGATCCTGTCGGGATGCAGAGGCTAGAGGAAACATCCTCTGCCCACGTCGGAGATCGAACCCCGGGACATCCGGATTCGAGGTCGAAATGACAGCCAAAATAAAAATGGCTTGACCAAAAGCAGTTTTCATCTACAAATGTGTGAATTTAATGCGAACAGGTTGTAGTTTCGGCGCTGTTACTTGTAAATATAACAAAATGAATAAGTGATTTCCTCCTTTTTCCTTTCGAAACTCATCTAAAAGTCTTTGAATAATAGCACAGCTCACAAACTGGCTCGGTAATACGACAAGAGCAACACCAAATTCTGAGAGTTTAGACAACTTCTCTAAAGTGTATGGGGAAGTTAGACCGCTCTATCAGTCTATTAAACTTCGGGTAATGCATTGGACTTTGGAGCGAAACTTCAAGGCGCAGACTCTATTCAGTATAAAGTTCTTCTCTCACAGATTCTCGGCTGATTTAATGCAATTAAATTTCTCTTGGAGTTAATAAAAGTAGTCTCTGTTAATAAGGCATGAATTGTGTATGGAGACTGCTAGTGTTTTCCTTCTTTCAGGACTTGCATAAAACACGTGAAATAGGTTTTTACTGGGTTGGCTCGTCAATTTTCCCTCACGAAGAGGCTCATGATCTCTGAAGGTTGGAATAATAACTTAGATCAGTTCCTTTATTTTAGCTAATGCAGCAACCAATACAATTTCCACATTTTATTTGATATTTTACGTATTAGTGTACAAAGCAGGAAACAGACAGACAATAAACACACTAATATGTTATTAAAACTTGTCCAAAATTGTATAATTTGCACATAAATTAAATTTCTTTATCAATAAAAGAAACTCATTCCAACCTTTTGTTAAGGGATATCCTTCTATTTTATTGGTACTTCTTACTTTTAATTTTTAAAGCAGATCATTTTTAGACAACATGGCCTACATTGAGGTGAGAAATTTTAGTTCCTCAGATACAGAGCTGACTTTGGAACAATTTTAGTTCAGTTGTTCTCTGGCCAGTTGTTTACCAAACACTTAGATTCCGCCAGCCGTCAGGAACACTTACGTAACGTAAGTCACCGCACCGGCGTGGCCGATAATGGAGCGCATAACGCACGAAAAGAAACGAATGAGGCAGTTCTTTTGAAGTGCATGTTCAGATGGCTCTAAAGCAGCGTTTCTCAACCTATGGTACGCGTACCACTGGTGGTACGCAAACTATATAAGAAAATCAAAAGATAATATTAACATAAATAAGTTTTCCCTGAACGCATTTTGTTAGTGGTACATTTAATGTGTTAAATTAGAATTAGTGGTACGCCAGCGAAAAATGGTGAGAACCCTTGTTCTAATGGACACTGCTACCTTCACTTGTAGGAAAGCTGCCTGTACGCATGGTGAGTAGACACAGAAGAAACTTTAACTTAAAACTTGAAGAATATTTTAAAGTCCACGAACATTCCAGACATAGTATGGTGTGTCGTTGTCAGCCTGCAAAGCGGTAGGAAGAGAGATGTGATCTGTCTCGCTTAACAGGGGAACACAGAACGCATTAGAGCTCTGGTCACGTTGCCAGGTAGCTGTCATCGATAATAAATTATTGGATTGTGACACACTGAATATGCACGAACGATAATTGAACAAAAGATATTACCATTAAACTACACAATGCAGTTGTTTGCGGTTTTAGTATGAGGGATATGAATGGGGTGTAGCAATAGTATTTTTCTTTCCGAAATTCGTTGTTAACTTAGTTAAATACAACAATCATGTACTAGACTAGGTTACGATTCATTTAGTCTGTATTACAGGACAGTTTACGTTTGTAGCGGTTTATATTCTGACAGCCTCTAATATTTGATGAATGTCAAATACGGGAACCCTACTGTTTCATTGTGAGTGTACGAAACATCCCTTAACAATACCAGATGCCTTTAGACGTTATGGGTGCAATCAATCCGATAACTTAGTATTCGTGTTTATTTCTTAATTTTGAACACTCTGGGCCAGAGAAATGTACTAACAGGACCGTGTTACTACCTCAACATCGTCGATTTAATATGTATGTTTTGATCACAAACGAAAACATTTAAATAAACTTGGAACTTTACAGAACTTATCTACATGAAAAATCCATAATTACACATAAATTCCTAAATGTTTCGTACGTTCCCAACCAGATGTCACCGAAAGTGTCGTAACAGTCAAGATCTCCTAGTGTCTGCGACATACGCTTGCCTTGTCAACGGATTCAATGTTAGCGCATGAACAGCCGTGGAATATTACGACACTCGGTAGGAACAACAAGGAACGCGATTGATTGTTTTCAACATTCTGTTTTCCACTAACTTTTCCGACTGATGTTTCCATTTATGTTCGGACACCTACGGTGTTGTGTCTGCGTCTTCGCAGGGTGATTTACTGTTGCGTCTTGTACATATGTGGGCAGCGCTCAGGAAAAGTGTTATGGCGAATCGAAATGCTTTCAACGAACCTTTCTTTCGGTTACTCTGTCAGAACGATTCACAGGAAGTGGTGCGCACACAACGACAGGCATTTGTCTTACTGATCACTGTTCCATCAGAAACTGGAAAAGATCAGATTGCAAATAAAGATGCGTTCTACTCACAAGACTTCCTCGAACTCCAAAGAAATAAGAATAAGCAAACAAGCAAATAAATGAAGAAGAAAGGGGAGAAACACAAAGAATAAATGAAGGAATTAAAGATAAAGAAAGAAAAGAACGAGTAATTAAAGTCTCCATTTAATATTTCCTGATCATACACATTAATGATAAGAAATGGCATTACCAGGCTTGATTACTGTTAGTCCCGAGTCTGAATATGTGTACACAGATGCATATGAGCTTTATCGTCCGTCCCGCCACATATAATGCATCTATTCCAGAAGACAGAATTTTGATTTAATGTGTTATTTGGAGTTTTTAAAAACTGATTAAAATCTAAATTTTTGTACAGATTATATTACTTCTGCTTCTGTAGGCATACAAATACATTTTAAATCCACGTATGCCTGTAGGATAAAATCTATACTATACTGAGCAAACTGGAAATGTTTTAATAAGTACACTAATCAGATTATTTTCCCTGCCATGTAGGCTATACAGATAACACTGTAGTGCGTGTCACGTAAAATGTTATCTGGTTTACAGCCAGCAAAGAAACAGGCTCTGACAGTATTCGACGTTATGCGGTCTCTGCAGTTTAAGCAGCTTCTCTTATCAGGCCGTGTGCTTCTCATGTTCGGAAATGCCGCAATTTCCAGTTCATTTTCCAGGCTGCTGTACGAGGCTTTGGCTAACTCAACTTCCTTCGCTGCACTGCCTCATGAGATGGAAATCCTAACGACATCTTGACGCACACCACGCTGTTTCTTCTCTCTCACTTTTCCCATTTACTTCCAATACTTTCATAATTCAGAAACATCATCTGATCACCAGCGGTGGGCAAATAGTGGTTTATTCGCGGAAGTTTGGGGCCTCATCTGGTGACAGAATCACGATGTAATTAAAGCATTCTTTGTTAACGCCCACTTCATTAATAACAGCGTCGTTTAATAAGTTAATTAACTACCGAACTATCTAGTTAACCAACTCACTAAGTTAATATTTCACTGTGCTTTAATATAGATATCATGAACCCAAACTTTCAGAAAATGAACCAGTCTTAATATATGTCTATGATATACGCAGGCCCTGTTAACCAACAAATGACTAACTAAAACAGATAAAACAAGACACTATAAATAAGATTAAGTAATTAATAAACGCGGCAGAATAAAATGCAACACAACGCAACTTACCAACAGCACAGATGACTGTTGAATCAAAATATCATGCAGTACCTTTTCATTTTCAATCCTACGAAACATCAGGTATATTTAACACGATCGATATTAAAATTCGAATGAAGACCATTTTATGGAACTATAACAACAAATGTTTAACATGTTGGTCTGCTAAAATACCTTCACATTTTATAGTCCGCAAAGCGAAGAGCTAAATCGTTCCCAGCTTTGCGGATCATGTGCGCCATGCGAGCGTGAGACGAAGTTCGGTTATGACGTAGGCGGGATACGGTGGTGCGGTTTCAGTGTCATCTGAGGCTGATGATTAGATCTTGTTGGGATAGAGGGGTCCCGTGGGAGACAGAGTTCCCACACTCATCTGGTCAGTCCTACCATTTTATTGCAGATTTCAACAATAAAACGACTTTCTACACAAGGTTAACTCTCACACACTGTTCCCAACAGAACACTAATTTCTGAAACCAAGCTACAGCACTCCGACGGACGTGTCCAGCGACTCTAACACTATCACCAAGGGCCACAAGTAACGCGGAAACCCAATTAGCCTACGTATTTAATGGAGGAAGTTACTGCCTTCCGAGTCTGCATGTCCTCTCTGTGGAAATACAGTTTAACGAAATTACTACTGTAATGGCATCCAGTTCGCAAGCAATTTATGGCGTGTTTGTGGCTATAAAATTTCATAACAGTTACAGCAATACAGTTTGATGTTCGTAAACAAAGCCTGATTTACGATGATTTAATCTGCTCTTAATGTGAACACGACTACACTTTAAACTTGTTATTGCCATTTCGAAATATTTGAAATTGTGGAAGATTTTAAAAAATCTTTGTTTCTTTGTCTTTGATTTATAGGTAAAACGGAGGGTAAAATAAAAGCTTGGGCCGAAACCCTTTTACCTCTTGAAAGATACTGTTATCGTCTGTTAAGGATGTAGATATTCTGATCGTCCACGAATGTACATATATTCCAGATACTAAAGGATTTCGTGTTTCCAAAACTCGATTTACACGAAATTTTGTATTTTCAGTCTGTACTAAACGTTTTTGGACAAACCAAGTTGCCAGTTTTATGATTATATATTGCAGCTACAAACGTATTGCATCAAAGGTACAGTAATTACTAAGACATGTCACATACACTGTTACTTTCAGGAGCAATCAACTGTAGAGATACTACACTGCATGAGATGTCTTTTTTACTTCGTTAAACACAAACCGCACCACAACAGGTCTACAATTACGCTTGTAGACCTTAGGGAAATTTAGAATATAACTTATTTCATTCCTTACTTCATGCAGCGTACCTACTTTTAAACAATGAACTGTTGTTTAGACATAGGATGTAATTTGTTAATCCATTTGGAAGATGGCACATACGGACAAATATACGTATACACATGACCTATTTAATATGAGCTCATTTGATCATTTGTACTAGGGATGAACAAATTTGTAAGTTTTGAAACTGTGATGGCGACCGAATGCAATAAAGTATTTTCGAGCGAACAGCCATGTGAGAATGGAGTTACTGTTAAATATAACGGAGAATGTCTCTGCTTTTATCATCAACATGATGATGGAAGCAGAGACAGTCTACGAAACGCTGTATTACAACGCCGTTATCACACAGCTGATCGCCCGAGAAGGCTTCACATTATCCACAAGGGTTAAGGGATTTTTCTTTTCATAACCTTAACTATACCTTCTGTAAAAAAAACTTATCCCAGAGCATAAAATGCTGCAACGAAAACTCACTGATTATACATATTCCGACATTTCAATAGGGGATGTCACTGTAATGTTAAAAGGCTCTTTAGATTTAACGGGAAACTGATCAAAAGGTGCAAACAGGCATACGATCCACTCATTCAGAAAAACCAGGAACCAGCAATACCGAGCGACCTGTTAAGCTATGTAATCGTGTTTGCGGCAACTTATATCGACCCCTGCTATCACTTGGAAGATTGGTTCTCAAGTTATTTAGACCACTTTTATAACCCCTTCCTTTCGTGATTCGAGTCTTCTACAGAAACTTGCTTTTTCCTGCATATTCCTAATATACATAAAAACTGACCTCAACCTCTTAATAAATAGCGAGTGTCACCAGACATGAAGCCACCAGACACAAGAGGAGAATAGGCCGAGTCATAACAAAACACTTCGTTTGTGGCATGCATATGATTAATGACGCTATCAACTGCAGCCACTGTTTATCAGATAGTTAGAAATGTAAGTCGCTGTTCGCGTTGCAAATTTGTTAAGATCTCATCGTGCTCTCTATGCATGCAAATTCGTGACGGCTAAAAAACAAATTTTGCTAATTAAACAAAATATATTCAATACAATAATTATCACAAAAATATAGCCGCCTTCAGGGCGATGATCATCTCCCTGATAATAGAGGCGAAAGACACATCTGAAACGTCGGTAAACTTCTAGCAGACCACAAGACACCACGCTGTCGTGAGAAACTTAAATCTCAGTTACCGTATGGTGTGTGCCCCGGTGTGGGACTTCCGACTTTCATAACCTTGAGGAAGAAGTTACCCAACTTTAAGTTTGAATAAAAATTTCTTAGGATATTTTCCATCGTGTAAGAAAAAATAAAATAGAAAAACGACGTTTCGGAGATGGAGATTAGCTCTATCTATTGGTCCCAACAGAGTAGATACCTGAAGACGGATATAGAGTCCATCTCCGAAACGTCGTTTTTAATTTTATTATTTCTTAGACGATGGAAAATATCCAAGGAAATTTTTATTCAAATGACTTACCATCGTCACGAACTTTTAGATTTGTTACCCAACTTTACCTACACACCCTGCGTTTTATAAAATGGGCATAGAGCTAATGGGTTGTTTTGCGTTGTTAATTACTCTCTATTCTCGGAGACGTCAGATAGATGGCACTGCAGGCTCAGAACGTAGATGAAGGGCTAAAGATTAATACAGTAATTATAACTGCCAATGAGATTTTAGGGCTATCATTTGCAATGAAGCATAGCCAACTTAGCACAAGCGTTGCCTGCATTGAAACTGTGGTGAGTGAAATTTATGTTACGATGATCCACATAATTTAACTGTACAAATAATCGTTGAAACCAAGCTGACATATAATAAATGTTGGGGACACTGCGCGAAACTTGAATACAAAATATTACTGTACTGAGTAAATTGTGAGATTTGAGGTTCTCACGGCGGCGAGAATGACGGTGCTTTCTGTCTGGGTTTAGCGCCATGTAGACTCCGATTAATGCCAACGTTTCGGAGAAAGATCCTGTTTCCATCGTGAGCCCTAAAGGGCTAGAAGCAGTATGTCATTTTCCCGGAAATGTTAAATTTTATCGACGATTCTACACAGCGCAAAGACCCAGAAGAACATCATCATCATCATCATCATCAGAACACATACACAACTATGTGTAGTCAACTTGCATCGTTACTGCGCATCACCTTCTGTGCAGATGCCCCGTTAACCTAACCTAACCTAACCTAATCCAACTCAACTCAACATGTGTAATCCGAACGAATTTTCGAAATAGACCATGGATGGTCGAATATTTCTGAAATTTTGAATGGACGTCGTGCCACAGGTATATAATAAAAATTCATAGTCTTTCGTGTCACAACACTTGTAATAAATTCACACGAAGACATCAAAGTCGCGAGGTGGAAGAAACGCGTAATCCGTCACCATCACCAAAATCCGATTATTTCAACAAGGTGTTATGCACTCGATATATTTTAAGAAAAAATTAACATGTGTTATATGGAACTAAACCGAAAGCAGACCACACATTCAAGTAAACTACTGCAATTTCGTTAAATCAAACTTAAGTGACGTGAGACAAGAGTATTTCGAGGTCAACAAGAATGTAACCAATGTAAAGTCTTTGAAGTATATAGCTATAGTAGTGGCTCAAACACAAGATTGTTCAATAATTTAAAAAAATTAAAATATTTGAGTGTTTAATTTTTCGCAATCGATAATAGAACACATACGTTGCCTTAACCTAGTTAACGTGCATCGACACTAGGCATCACCTACTGCGCAGATGCCCCAATAACCTAACCTAACGTAACCCAACACAACCCAACAGGTGTAAACAGCACGAATTTTCGAAATAAACCATGGATCGTCGGAAATAGCTGAAACTTTGTATGGACGTCGTGCCACAGGTAAGTTTAAAAATTCATACTCTTTCGTGTCACAACACTTGTAATAAATTCACACGAAGGCATCAAAGTCGCGAGGTGGAAGAAACGCTAAATCGGAGAACGGTTACCAACATCAGACATTATCAACAAGGAATTTTGCACAGGGACGTTTATTTATCCAGCATTACTCCATGACAAAAAATTCCGAATTACGTCTCCAGGACATGTCCAACACAACTCTAGGACTTTTCAAAAGGATATCTCCAAAAATTTTCCTGGAATTCTCCACGATTCTCCAGCACTTCTCCAGGATATTCCCACGACCACCCGATGACCACGATTCAAATTCTCCAGGACAACACAACCCATCGTAAAACAACATTATACAACCTACACTTAGCTTACCCCTAACTAAACCGAAACTAACCTAAACTAACCCAACCTAACCTAACCTAACCTAACCTAACCTAAACCAACCTAACACAAAACGCAACCTATCCAAAATAACTTATACCAAACAAACTTAAATGAATTCAAAACAGCCGACCCGCATAGGAACAAAATCACCACCGCTTAAGGATTTCCAAATAACTTTCCAGGACTTCTCCAGGAGTTCTCCAGGATTTCTCCAGCAATACTCTATGACAACAAAATTTCCGAATTACGTGTCCAGGACTTGTCCAACAATACTCTTGGACTTCTCCAGGATTTCTCCAGAAATTTTCCTGGAATTATCCAGGATTCTCCAGCACTTCTCCAGGATATTCCCACGACCACCCGATGAACACGATTCAAATTCTCCAGGACAACACAACCCATCGTTAAAAAAACATTATATAACCTACCCTTAGTTTACCCTTAACTAAACCGAACCTAACCTAACCTATCCAAAACTAACCTAACCTAACCTAACCTAACCCAACCTAAACTAACCTAACCTAACCTAACCCAACCAAACACAAAACGCAACCTATCTAAATTAACTTATACCAAACAAACTTAAATGAATTCAAAATAGCCGACCCGCATAGGATCAAACACACCACTGCTTAAGGATTTCCAAATAACCTTCCAGGACTTCTCCAGGATTTCTCCAGCAATATTGCATGACAAAAAAATTCCGAATTACTTCTCCAGAACTTGTACAACACTTCTCTAGAACTTTTTCAGGATTTCTCCAGAAATTTTCCTGGAATTCTCCAGCATTCTCCAGCACTTCTCCAGGACATTCCCACAACCACCCGATGAACACGATTCAAATTCTCCAGGACAACACAACCGATCGTAAGACAACATTACATAACCTACACTTAGCTTACCCTTAACTAAACCGAACCTAACCTAACCTAACCTGACATACCATAACCCAACCTAACCTAACACAAAACGCAACCTATCCAAATTAACTTATACCAAACAAACTTATATGAATTCAAAATAGCCGACCCGCATAGCATCAAAAACACCACCGCCTAAGGATATCCAAATAACCTTCCTGGACTTCTCTAGAATTTCTCCTGGAATTTTCCAGGATTTCTCCAGCAATACTCCATGTCACAAAATTTCCGAATTACGTCTCCAGGACTTCCCCAGTAATACTCTAGGACTTTCCCAGTATTTCACCAGAAATGTTCATGGAATTCTCCAGGATTCTCCAGCAATTCTCCAGGACATTCCCACGCCCACTCGAAGAACACGATTCTTGTTCTCCAGGACAACACAACCCATCGTAAAACAACATTATATAACCCACCCTTAACTAGACTGGACCTAACCTAAACTAACCTAACCTAACCTATCCTAACTCAACCTAACACAAAACGCAACCTATCCAAATTAATTTATACCAAAGAAACTTAAATGAATTCAAAATAGCCGACCTGTATAGCACCAACCCACCACCGCTTAAGGATATCCAAATAACCTTCCAGGACTTCTCCAGGATTTATCCTGGAATTCTCAGGATTTCACCAGCAATATTCCATTACAAAAAATTTCCGAATTACATCTCCAGGACTTCTCAAAAACTACTCTAGGACTTTTCCATTATTCTCCAGAAATTTTCCTGGAATTCTCCAGGACTCTCCAGCACTTCTCCAGAACATTCCCATGACCACCAGATGAACACGTTTCAAATTCTCCAGTACAACACACACCATCGTAAAACAACATTATATAACACACACTTAGCTTACCCTTAACTAAACCCAACCTAACCTAACCTAATCCAACCTAACCTAACCTATCCTAACTCAACCTAACACAAAACGCAACCTATCCAAAGTAACTTATACCAATCAAACTTAAATGAATTCAAAACAGCCGACCCGCATAGCATCAAACCCAACACCGCTTAAGGATATCCAAATAAACTTCCAGGATTTCTCCTGGACTTCTCCAGGATTTCTCCTGGAATTCTCCAGGACTTCTCCAGCAATACTCCATGACAAAAAATTTCCGAATTACGTCTCCAGGACATCTACAAAACTACTCTAGGACTTTTCCAGGTTTTTCTAGAAATTTTCCTAGCATTCTCCAGGACTCTCCAGCACTTCTCCAGAAAATTCCCACGATAAGCAGATAAACACGATTCAAATTCTTCAGGACAACACAACCCATCGTAAAACAACATTATATAACCTACCCCTAACCTAACCTACCTTAACCTAAACTACCATAACCTAACCTAACCTAACCTAACCTAACTCAACCTAACACAAAACGTAACCTATCCAAAGTAACTTACAACAATCAAACTTAAATAAATTCAAAATAGCCGACCCGCATAGCATCAAACCCAACACCGCTTAAGGATATCCAAATAAACTTCCAGGATTTCTCCTGGACTTCTCCAGGATTTCTCCTGGAATTCTCCAGGACTTCTCCAGCAATACTCCATGACAAAAAATTTCCGAATTACGTCTCCAGGACATCTACAAAACTACTCTAGGACTTTTCCAGGTTTTTCTAGAAATTTTCCTAGCATTCTCCAGGACTCTCCAGCACTTCTCCAGAAAATTCCCACGATAAGCAGATAAACACGATTCAAATTCTTCAGGACAACACAACCCATCGTAAAACAACATTATATAACCTACCCCTAACCTAACCTACCTTAACCTAAACTACCATAACCTAACCTAACCTAACCTAACCTAACTCAACCTAACACAAAACGTAACCTATCCAAAGTAACTTACAACAATCAAACTTAAATAAATTCAAAATAGCCGACCCGCATAGCATCAAACCCAACACCGCTTAAGGATATCCAAATAAATTTCCAGGACTTCTACAGGATTTCTCCTGGAATTTTCCAGGATTTCTCTACCAATACTATATGACGAAAAATTTCCGAATTACGTCTCCAGGACTTCCCCAACTCTACTCTAGGACTTTTCCAGGATTTCCCCAGAACATTTCCTGGAATTCTAGACGATTCTCCAGCAATTCTCCAGGACATTCTAATGCCCACTTGATGAATACGATTCAAATTCTCCAGTACAACACAACCCATCGTAAAACAACATTATATAACCTACCCTTAACTAGACCGAACCTAACCTAACCTAACCTAAAATAACATAACCTAACCTAACCCAAACTAACACAAAACGCAACCTATCCAAATTAATTTATACCAAAGAAACTTAAATGAATTCAAAATAGCCGACCTGTATAGCACCAACCCACCACCGCTTAAGGATATCCAAATAACCTTCCAGGACTTCTCCAGGATTTATCCTGGAATTCTCAGGATTTCACCAGCAATATTCCATTACAAAAAATTTCCGAATTACATCTCCAGGACTTCTCAAAAACTACTCTAGGACTTTTCCATTATTCTCCAGAAATTTTCCTGGAATTCTCCAGGACTCTCCAGCACTTCTCCAGAACATTCCCATGACCACCAGATGAACACGTTTCAAATTCTCCAGTACAACACACACCATCGTAAAACAACATTATATAACACACACTTAGCTTACCCTTAACTAAACCCAACCTAACCTAACCTAATCCAACCTAACCTAACCTATCCTAACTCAACCTAACACAAAACGCAACCTATCCAAAGTAACTTATACCAATCAAACTTAAATGAATTCAAAACAGCCGACCCGCATAGCATCAAACCCAACACCGCTTAAGGATATCCAAATAAACTTCCAGGATTTCTCCTGGACTTCTCCAGGATTTCTCCTGGAATTCTCCAGGACTTCTCCAGCAATACTCCATGACAAAAAATTTCCGAATTACGTCTCCAGGACATCTACAAAACTACTCTAATGATTTTGTCATAGATTCCATGACCTTGACCTATACGTGACCTCATTCTGACATGAGAATGGTCGATCAGGTATTTACGGTTTGGCAGAAATAATCGTGAGAAGATACGACCTTGAGAATATTTCAAGACCCGTATATAGGAAACTATTGGGCCGATTTTTTCGAGGCATCCATATGACCTTGACCAAATCCTGAACTCAGTGTGACATGAGTATGGTCGACCAGGTGGTTAACGTTTAGTAGAAGTAATCGTGAGAAAATATGACCTTGGGAATTATTCAAGACCTGTATCTAGGAAACTATTGGATCGATTTTGTCGTATAATTCCATATGACCTTGACCTATACGTGATCTCATTCTAACATGAGTATAGTCTGACAGGTGTTTAACGAATGAAGTCAGGTATAGATCAAGGTCGTATGGATGTCACAGGAAAATCGGCCGAATAGATTCCTCGATAAGGGGATTGAAAAATTCTCAAGGTCATACATTCTCACAATTATTTCTTCCAACCCTTAAATACCTGGTCGACGATACTCATGTCAGAATGAGGTCACGTATAGGTCATGGCCATATTGAATCTATGACAAAGTCGGTCCAATAGTTTCCTAGATACAGTTCTTGCGAAATTACCAAGGTCATATATTCTCACGATTATTTCTGACAAACATTAAATACCTGGTCGACCATACTCATGTCAGAATGAGGTCACGTATAGGTCAAGGTCATATGGAATCTACGACAAAGTCGGTCCAATGGTTTACTAGATACAGCTCTTGAGAAATTCCCAAGGTCATATCTTCTCACGAATATTTCTGCCAAACGTTAAACACCTGGTCGACCATACTCATGTCACACTGAGTTAAGGTATTGGTCAAGGCCATATGGAATCTACGACAAAGTCGGTCCAATAGTTTTCTAGATATAGGTCTAGCGAAATTCGGAAGGTCATATCTTCTCACGATTATTTCTGCCAAACCTTAAATACTTGGTCGACCATACTCATGTCAGAATGAGGTAACGTATAGGTCAAGGCCATATGGAATCTACGACAAAATCGGTCCAATAGTTTCCTAGATACGGGTATTGAGAAATTCCCAAGGTCATATCTTCTCACGGTTATTTCTGCAAAACCGTAAATACCTGATCGACCATACTCATGTCAGAATGAGGTCACGTATAGGTCATGGCCATATTGAATCTATGACAAAGTCGGTCCAATAGTTTCCTAGATACAGTTCTTGCGAACGAATTTCCCGAGGTCATATATTCTCACGATTATTTCTGCCAAACCTTAAATAACTGGTCGACCATACTCATGTCAGAATGAGGTGAGGTATAGGTCAAGGTCATATGGAATCTACGGCAAAGTGGGTCCAATAGTTTCCTAGATACAGGTCTTGAGAAATTCCCAAGGTCATATATTGTCACGATTATTTCTGCCAAACGTTAAACACCTGGTACACCATAGTCATGTCACATTGAGTTCAGGTATTGGTCAAGGCCATATGGATGCCACGACAAAATCAACCCATTAGTTACCTATATATGGGTCTTGAAATATTCTCAAGGTCGTATTTTCTCACGATTATTTCTGCCAAACCGTAAATACCTGATCGACCATACTCATGTTAGAATGTGGTCACTTATAGATCAAGGTCATATGAAAGCTACGACAAATCATTCCAATAGTTTCCTAGATATAGGTCTTGAGAAATTCCCAAGGTCATACCTTCTCACGATTATTTCTGCCAAACCGTAAATACCTGATCGACCATACTCATGTCAGAATGATGTCAGGTATAGATCAAGGTCGTATGGATGTCACGGGAAAGTCGGCCCAATAGTTTCCTCGATACGGGGATTGAAAAATTCTCAAGGTCATATCTTTTCACAAGTATTTCTGCCAACCCTTAAATACCTGGTCGACCATACTCATGTCAGAATGAGGTCACGTATAGGTCAAAGTCATATGGAATCTACGACAAAATCGGTCCAATAGTTGTAGCTTCATACGTAATCATTCGCGCACATAATTCACCATACGTAAATAAAAGTGTTACAATTGAATCCAAACACATTCAAGTGACGGAAATTAGGAAAAACAATTAAATGTCCAATATGAATTGCAAAGATCAAAAACCATTTCGAAAGGTAAACAACTGTTCGTATGCATTGAAACGAGCGTACATATGGCAGCATGTGTGAAAATTACTTGTCGAATTAGACTGCTGATGGCGTGCTGTTGCAGGTAGGTAAATCCCTTCAACGAGCGGTTGGTCGTCATCAGGGCACACAAACACTTGAAATCTAGCGGAGTAAATACTAAACCGAGAATTACGTGGCTCGATTTGATTGGAATGACGCGTACATCACCTTTCACATACATTTCTTTTATTTTTGAATTAAATTATATACAGAAGTATTTTAAAAAGCATTAACCAGTAAAATATGCTGATATCAACATAAATTCTCCGATATTATTAATGAATTTCAGGTTCAGTCATATTATGATTGATCAGCTGTGATAAATGGCATTCTTGTACCAGCCAACAAGTCAGCTTCAAGATTTGCACAATTTGCACAAAAATAAATAAGCAATAAGGCCATTGAGTTATGTAAGATTACAAAATACACATTTTTAAAAGGGAGTACTTGTCTGTAGATGCAGTTATTGTTGTTGTTAATAATAATAATAAAACCAAAACTGGCGATTTCACGAAATAACATGCAACATTTGTTGGTGATTTATACATAATAGCCGGCTGTTACTCATAAAAATCAGTCTAGCACTCAAATCTGCCATAACATCTAATCCAATCTGGAGTACAACATTGTTATTTGAACAATCTGCTAATCACTTGAAACAGACTGGATCTATATGAACACTCTATATTACTGGATTTTACTGCTACGTTGGAGGCTGCTAGTTTGTTTTGACACTACAACACTGCATCAACATTTTCCCTCACACCTCGAAGTCGAAGCGGTTCATACAAAATACACGTGCAAAGTAGTGCCCCCCCCCCCAAAGGCTTAGCACTAACTGAAGCTGGCTCCTGCTTTTCTAGTGCAGGATCGTTGCTCTGAAAATAAGATGATATGCTAAAAGCACAAATAAATACCTTCGGAGGTGAAAAGACAAACGATCTTCTCTCAATATTTACCGTTTCTATGCGGGAGTTGTACTTTCCGATACCTCAAGTCCCTTTTCAAAACCGTTTACAGTGCCCCTGTGCCGAAACAAGAGTGAAGAGACGCAGTTTAGACTTGCAAACGAGTTCTCTGAGACACTGTACACAGCACAGATTTTGATGTGAATTTGACGCACGAAGAAACTGTTGGGATGCGAATCAGGCTATTTACAAAGCAGGGTAGTCAAAACTTAAATTAACCTAACAAAACCAGACCTAACCCGATCCGAACCAATTTAACCTAACCTAACTTAAACTAAACAAACCTAACCAAACGCAAACAAGACCTAACTCGACCTAGCTACTGTCATGTGCCTCAACATGGACTCTTCCACATGGCCTTAGTAAGTTTTAGATATCTTTATACGGATCTATTCCTATCATAAAATCTTATAACAAGTAATTATTACTGAGAACACTTGCCGTTGATGCAGCTCGGGTATGCGCTATCATGCGTTCATTTTAGGCATAAGAAAGAAGGCATAAGAAAGCAATAAATGGACAATGAAGATGACTGTCTTCTGGGTTGTTGAGCCGTGTAGTCTGCTAGAAATGTATCGACGTTTCTGAGGTGCTTCCTGCCTCCATCATCAGGGCTCTCGAGGTTTACACATCGCCCTGGTTATGAAGGCATGCAAAACAGAAACATCGGTAAACTTCTACCAGGCTATACGGAAAAAACTCAGAAGACAGTTATCTTCATACTCGCAGCGGCGAGAACATGAAATCGCACCAAGAAATGGGGTATTTTTGATACCGAACAAAGTGCTCGTTAGTACGTCCCAGCCGAATATTTGAATTTAGGAACGCCTGCTGGACTTTGAATGTAAGTACAACAGCAGTCTTTAATCTAAATGTAAATTAATGTTTCGTAAATAATTCACAACCGTGACGAGCCTGAAATCTGAAAGCTTTCAGCGAGAAAGTGTCTAATTGGACAGTGTTCCTTCCGAAGTGTTACTCTTGGGCGTGTATGGATCAAACAGTTGAAAGACAAACTACATATCGCAGTTCAGCTAATTAGTCTACGTGTAAATGTAGTCTCAGGAAGGTTTGTCTAGCCAGAGATGAAAAGCTTTAATTTAGAACCTGAGAAGCAAGTTGGAGATTGCATTTATGAAAGTCTGACAGCAAACAGTTGTCATGTGGCCCAGGCATTCATAGTGACGTACATTTAAAATGTTGCTTTTGAAGTCTAAATTTAGGAACTAACTACCCATTTACATTTCTTCTGCAAATGTCTTTGGCGATGGTGTTATGTTACTGATTCATTTAACTTGGACGTACCCATTACTTTCTAAAAGATTTTTTAACACCTTTGAAACGTTATGACTTTTAAGGTATTTCATGAACTTTCAAAAGACCCCCCCCGAAAGGAAACCAATAATACCCATATACGTGCTTACCTAACTCCGTGGTACAGAATCTTCTGTGGGTAGTTTATTACTTACTGAGCTGCCAAGTAAAGCGGAATGTTATCATCGTATTAAAAGATCCGCCACTGGATCTTAACCTGAGGCAGCTGAATTCAATTCACAATTTCACCCTCTGTTTATTTACGGTTTCTTTTAAAATTATCATCGCGTCGACAATTACGTCTGTGAAGTTGTATCTTCATCTCATCTCTGCGTGCAATATGTCTAGTCAATCTGCCTCATGTTTATATTTAATTTCCCTAACTACATAATGCGACGATAACAAATGATGGAATTCATCTTCACGTAATTTTAATCCATTACTTATTATTTTATGTCTCCTACATGTAAATGTCATCCTAGGTACCGAATTTGGTATCAAACACCCTCACTCTGCTCTTAAGTAGGGAAATATGGAATTAAAATCAGCTTTAAATTTATTTAGTTGGACATGATCTTCAATCTAAAATTAAAATCAACGAATTAATAAATTATATTATGGGTACAAATACATTGTTCTTGTAAAGATAATCGCTGGCTCACGGTCCATTTTCTAGGAACCAGAGTATTCTCAGAGTCTGTAGGATAGAATTTATTTTATGAATGATATGTTACAAGGAGTGAAAGTATCGCAACTAATTAGCAATTATTTCGTAGTGACGCATGTTTCATGTCAGCATTACAATGCGGATGGTTTCAGCGACTGAATAAATACCGTAATAAAATTAAATTAATTAGGGTTGAGGGTAATATGCCTAATACATATAGAAAGTATAGTAAATAAATGTATTATATTCAAGGTTCAACTAGTGATATGATTTGTAACATGAACATTCAGAAAACACTATGAAGCTAAACTAATTCAAAATCACAGGTTCTTCCTTGAACTGTGTTGAGAAATTCCCTACCTTTTATCGAACCTGACAGCGCATTAATACCTTCACAAAATTCCTCAGTTTAATTCTATTCTTATCCAGTTCAATCCGCAATATATCAAAATATCTTATTTAATATTATATTTCCAACTACGCCCACATTTCAGAAGTTTTGTTTTCCTTGGAGGTTCCACTCTTGCGACTATTAAGTAGTCCAACAAATCATGGTCTACATACAAGACTTCTTGTTCCTTACAAATATGTTAAATATTCTACATAAACCATTATACTTTATTTAAATCACTAACGGTATGAAGTGACAGCATAAAATGACCACCATGTTCCTCACCTTGTAGTCTTGTTCACTACTCTTTCTGTTTCAGATCAGACAGGTCCACATTATTCTCTTCTGTATTTTGTTGTCATGTCCCTCCTTTATCAATATAGTGAGGATATACGAGTGACGTCATATCTGTAAGTACCTACTTTGGAATCATTTCCGTTCAGGCAGCAGAGATGCGCGTTAAACCAATGCATGCAGACGAACCAAACCACAGACTTCAGTACATTTAATTCAATGTATTTGCTGGTGGGATTTGTGGCATGGTTCATATGAAATTATCTGTCGGTTGGAGAATGTAAATAATGGGATGCTTCTGGTTCGTGGCTTTATCTCGTTATTACGGTCTTTTTGATAGTTCGAAAGTTCCAATGATCAAAAGCTACCTATCCACTCGTATTATCACCCATACCCTAAAGAATTAATTTCTCTTTGACACCAATAACAGTGTTTTGTACATGTTACATTTTTTGTGATTGTAAAACGCCTTCTATAAAATAATAATTATAATTTTAGACTCACTCCATGAAAGTATACAAATATCGAAAACGTTCATAATTAAGAATATGGCGTGCAACCATTCCGCGATTTTGCAGACAACTTTTAATAGAGTATAATTACATTTAGAACACTGCTCGTGTGTTGTATGGGAGATCTCTTCTGGCTTAAGTAGTTAAAAGTGGGTTCGCCTGTACTCAGTCCGTTAATACTATCCCAGTATGGCTCAGTGACGTCACCCAGAATTTAGCCTAACCAACCTCTTTCCGAGAAAGCAAAATCAGTGGTCACTTTATACAAAACAACGTTCAAGAGTACGTGCTGCAGATTTATTAAGAGACCCACGAAATGATAAGATAATTATGTGAATATTAGTTAGTACAATGTAAAGAACCCATATTTAAAATTCAAAACAATTCGTGCATTGTATATGCCTACGAGAAATTATATCTTATGCCTTGTTTGCACAAACGGTATCGCATGTCCTAGTCCCGCTTGGGGTTGTCAGCAAATTCTGTGAAGATGAACTAATTTTACATCGAAAAATGTCAAAATGAGATTTACAAAATATCTACGGTTAGATTAGGCCAGAGCTCAAATCGGACTGAGAAAGACGAATTTGGTGTACGACCAGACTTAGATCCGTGTGCCATCGAAGTGGGAGTTGCTACTAATATCTGCGCTCCAGAAGTCCTTCATTCCTGGCAATAGGGCTGATCAATGTCGAGGGCTATTGTGAGTCGTGTGTACTGGAACTGATGTCACAGGTGAAGCACAGGAGATGACTTTTGAAGCGGACCGTGAAGGAACTTTGTAGGACTCGCTTCAGTCACGAGTTCCCCTTCCTCCGAATGTAATTACTGCCCTAGAGTGCTACTACACTTGCTGACGCAACGCTTTAACAGCATTAAAAATCCCTCCGGCGCGATCAGAACTATTAGAACGATCCGCAAGAACACAACGCTAGGAAAATGAACTCTTTCCATACTATATAAGAGATATCTTACTTAGAAGTTCAGGTCTTTTTGATTTAGTCGCTGGAGATTATGAGCTAACTGAAAGTAACTTTTTCCGCCATCTCTCAACAAGCAGAGGCAACTACCTAGTATCTACTGTCTTTATAAAAAACCGAATTATACTAGCATACTGATCTCAAATAAAGGCCGAGGAAGCGATTAAAACTCGCAGGAATATGCACACAGTGAAATGAATAAGAATAAGAATTTCCTTAACTTTGTCTTATCTTTCAAGTCATGAAAAGCCTAGTTTATATTCGTAATATTCCCACTTGGTTATCAATTTTTTTTAAAAATTTCCAAATTATTATTTAATTGCCGTCTTTCAGGCCTGTGATCAAAATCAGGGCGATGAATCGCCCTGATGACGGAGGCAGTATGACCTCTGAAACGTTGGTAAACATCTACCAGACTACACAGCTCAACAACCCAGAAGACAGAAATCTTCATGTTTTATTTTCATCTCCTTGCCTTTTTCTCAAATCATCATACTCCTCGTGTCGCCGTGATAATATCATTAATAACACAGTGCAGCTAGCAGAAGCATCCTGTACAAATGATGAAGACGAAACAACTACAAAGACAAATGAAGAGCCAACTAAGAAAGAATGAATCCTCATTAAGGAGCAACATGTGAACGAGTAGCAGGTACATATCCCCGGAGTGTGAACCTCAGTATTCCAGCAGAACCCAATCGATACTGTAACCTCGCGTGACCCAGTGACCTCTTCTCTCCTACAGCCAGCTTATTCCAGTGTCGCACTGGTCGAAGTTTTGTCCCTGTCTGAAGGCACCACGATCTTTATGCACGATTATCGTCGCTTTTACATAATTGAAGTGGGAATCATTAATACCAGTATACACAAAGCGTACACAAGTCTCGAAGGGACGACAGACTGCAGACTTAAGGCGCTGCAAGCGGGTGCTTGGTGTGACACATGAATGGGTAATGACGATGTGGGAAGGACGGTAGACCAGAATGGCCGGTGGGAGCAAACAGCAGCCCCGCACAATTCAGGGCAGGCAAAATATAAGGCGAACTAGATAATACATAACTTTTGATAAATTTAAAAATTCAAAATACTTGGTCGATGGTGTTCTTTTGGGCTGCGATGCCATGATTCAGATCTGACAATAGATGAACCGGAAAGCCTATCTGACCCTTTTTCACCTAAAGACGGAAGCAGAATTCAGCTTCCGAAACGCTGTAGTTTCATAATTTTATAATTTATACAATGGAAAAGGTCTAAATGAACAATTTTACATTTTATAACACACCATCGACAGAAAACTTCAACATTCGACAACAGCAAAGGTACTGAAGGTACCTGTTCGAATCTATGCCTTGATATAGGCTTTTCTCATACATAACATGGCTTATTCAGTCTATATAGGCTACACAAATGCGGAACAACACTTACAAGAAAGCCACGACCGCCTTCTCTCAAACACTTAAATATTCGCATATTATGCGAAGCTATGTAACTGACTCGACGAAAGAAAGTCTTCTTCAGAATTTCTCATGTCCCTATACATGTTCTATTTCAGTACCTAAGGTATGGCCTATGATATTGAAAACTTGTCGATAAATAACTGAAGAATCGATCAGTCAGTATCTTGGATAGGACAGTATTTGCCACTGTTTTTGTGCGCATAAACAGAAAAAATTCCAACGCTCCAAGAATGGAATACGTATCATCCAGTTTGCTGTCATGGAATTCTATTTATTAATAGTTGATACTTCAATCCAGGAGAATTCAAATGTTTGAATTTTTTTTAAAAAAAGGGCAGATTTGTACTGTGATCGAGGGAAGTGTATTTGAATTTGTATAAATCTGACTCCTGTTGGAAACAATTTTTCATCTGTAAATTGACTATCTTCTTTTTACAATGTGTAACTGTCTAAGTACTTCAGTCAACAAACAAGTCACGTTAAACATCGTAGGTTGATCGTAATATTTAAATTTGGAGTAAACATACATAACAGATCTCATATGATTTATTGGCTACTTTATTATCTGCAGTGTTGAGAATATGGGATAAAACAGTCCATGAAGTACAGGATTTGATGCAAGATAGATGTGGCGGTTAACCTAGCTCTGTCAGCCAACAGCTACCAATTCCTCCTGAAAGCAGAGCACATTCAGGAAATTGCCTGTGCTCTCACGATCTCAATTAAAAGAGATCACATCTAATTGCACTTTATTGCAATTTCAGGTTACATTCGTAGCGAAGAAAATGTATTTAGTTCAAAATGATGGGCTTTCAATACAACAAGTTCAATTTAACAAATACTTCCTGTCCGTCTTATTTCGCCTACAGCCCGATGTGTATTGCAGTTTCTTAAATGTCCTCTACAGACAAGAGAAAGGTTTTTTATGGGGGCTTGAATTCACAACATGGCGACTGTTAGAACATATCAAATAGGTGTAACACTAGTAGAATTTAATGCAAGCGAAATGTAAAGCAGAATGCCAACACCGACAAAATTAAATTCTCCACATAGATTGTAGTGTTCACTCATATCAAATTTCATAAAAACCTGTGAATTAGTTCTGATGATGACAAAAGCAAGGTTAGTAGCGATGATCCGGAACAAAAATTGTGCGTAGTTAAGAAATAAAACGAAACCGTACAAGAAGTAAATAATAAACCTCGATGAACTGTCCATGGCGCTAATGTTACTTGGTATTCTGTACTGAGATTGTTAAAGCCGTGTTTATTGGACTGTTATTGGAAGAACGGGATTTTGAAAAATTGCTCTGGCTGTGGTCCAATGGTCGGAGCTTTGGTGAGTGACCAGCCTTCGAGCTGTGTACGTACACGGAAGGAGTATATGGAATACATGAATATCTACAACATTCTGAAAGACTCCCTGTGTAATGGGGTTGATTAATTAGTTAATCTGTTTGTTATTTACACAGAGCCTAATGATACATGATCTAGAATGTGTTTATTTACGTATCTATCAATTATTTCCTACGGTTCTATGTTATGAAACGCATGTAATTAATTGGGTAAATATAGTTTCTTCATTCATTTCTATCAGAAACTTTCACATTTAAAACAGTTAACGAGAAAATTAAAATGTAACAATCAGACAACTTCGTTCTCTGTCTGTGAGAAATTGCCTTTGCTTCTCTGTTTACTTTGTCTTCTCCTCAAAAAGTTTCACATGTTCGATTCGCAAGGGGAGGGGGCGTACTTTAGCACAAAACGCTGCAGGCAAGAAACTTCTTTCCCTGAAATTTGTATTAGACACACGTTCTAAAGATTTGACCAGGAAGACACGGAGTATAGTACTTTATCTTTATACACTAAAATGTTCAAATTTATACCGAATAATTCATTTAAAAAATGCCTGAAAGAATTAATATGCGACTATTAGATTTATTTTGATAGGACCGGTGATGAAGGAGTGAATGAGCCGGTTAGACATAAAATTAGTCAAAATAACAAACCCAAATGCGGTATGCAGCTACGGTACCTGGAAGAGTCTACTACAATTTCTGTCCACGTCCAAAAACCTCTTTGGAGAGTTGATTGAAGAGAAAGCTGTAGTATGAGGTCTGGCTGGCTTCAGTATCCCCCTCAAAACGCAACCTGAATCACAGAATAAGGGGAACTGCTATACCTAATTTTGTTGCAGCTTCCTGCGGCTCCTGTGTCTAGCCAGAAAGAAAGAAAGAAAAGCCTCGATGAGCTGTCCGTAAGGCTTTGTCTGCTGCAGACACAAAATACACATGATTTAAAATCGTCGTCTCTACCGCCTGTAATCCGGATCAGAGAGTTTTAGAATTGTTTTATGGAGTTATGTCCTCTCTTTACTTAACACGTACGAGAAAGAAGAAAATCACTTTCCAGCATAATGATTCAGACATGGTAACATTTTGCCCAAATAGGTCCAGAGTAGGTTAAATGCTTTGTTTATAAAATTATTTTGTACAACGTCGGTGTGACGAGTCAACCTTCAGTTGACGAAAAGTGTAACGGCGACACGGCGCAGCAACCCAGAAGACAGCCATCTTCAAATTCACCGCCGTGAGAACCTCAAATCCTATACAGCCTTCTATATCTAACATTACACTCGGGTAGTCAAAGAAAATAAAGGCAGCCTCAAGAAAATCTTCCCGGCCGATTAGCCGTGTCAAATGGTTGAAAGAAGAAACCGACTTTTCAGGGACCACATTTGTCCTCATCATCAGGGTTCTGATGTGAGTGGATGTTGCCTTTTAAAAACGCGAAAGTTCATTACTATGTCACAAGAGCCCGCCACAAGTCCCTATCTTTAGTCAGATAAATCAATCCACACTCTTCACCTTATTTCCGAAAATCAAACTACGGCGATGAAGGATTTGAGATTTTCATGGCGGTGAGTTCGGCTGTTATACTGCCAGACGTATAGAACTGGCTAATATTCAAATATCTAAGGGGGATTTGGTATTAGCAGTCTGGACGCCCAGGTTCAAAGTCTGTACAAGGAATATTATTTATTTCTTGAATATATTTGAGCTCCATTACGTTTATAGCACACTATAACTGTTTAAGGTATCCCTATACCGGAATTTCTAATTTTCCTTCGTACAAGCTTTTAATTATGACGACATATTCATCCGGTTGAATGAAGAGAGTAATGTGCAAAATTAATTTTTAACTAACCAGCCGTTTTTTACGACACTAGATTACAGGCCGAGGACATATTATATGTAACCCATCGGACATGGCATGGATATCCATTAGTTCCAATGCGCTGTGCAACACGGCCACCGCTACCCAAACGCCCATTTCACTTTCCACCAGAGTTCATGGTAACCGCGGTGACCGCGTTTGCCAAGCTTGCACTTCAAAAAACTATAAATAAACAATCTTTTTGTCTTACGTCGTGGTTTTCTAGTACTCCATGCATTGTAACACAGAATAACCAACCATATGCGTAAAACGCATCGTTTGGCAGCTCCAGGCGTTGTTACGTTCGCCGTGAGCTAAATAAGTGTGGTTCGCTGGAGCTGGTTAAGTAATCTTACATTTCTCGACTGCTACCTGTGCTGTGGAGGACATACGAAAGCAAAGATATATGCTGTGACGTACTCAATATTCGTTATCCTCAAGAGAAAATCGCTGCCACAGCTTGCAATGAGATCGCGCCACAAACAATTCACGGCGTTCACTTAGACTGGCAAAAACGTTCTACGCATTTACGTAATTGTGAATGGTTTAAATATTGAGTTTTTTTTTACAACAGCTGTCTCAAAACTCCAATTCCCCCTATGAATCCAGACTTACGAATCATAAAACACTAAAATATTTCAACTGAACCTAATATTATAGATTTAAGTCGAAAGTCGTTAGCCGAACTTAAGTGTGGTTTCAGTCGATTCCAACAGAACAATTACTTTATATGGAGTCCGACGCAACGTTTTATGACTTCATTCACTAACACGTATCAACCACACAAATTATTCCACAACAAAATATGCCTACAGATATAACTGAGATCTAATAATCTCTTATTTGAAAAAGCTTTCAATATGGCAAGTAACGGAATACAATTATATGATTTCTGACTATTTTATGTTCTATATAGTACGATTATCTTCCTAACAGTTAAATGTATCTGCAGTACGTGAATATTAATCACAACGAGTTGTGCGAAATGGCAAGAAACTAAATTAATAATATGTGCAGTTCTTTGAAGTGCACATATCAATTCTCATATGGCCTACAAATAAAGGGCTGCAAATTCTTGTATATCCATCCCACTGTCCGTAATGATAGGAAGAGTGAACAGAGCAATCTGCTACTAGTGTAAACTTCTGCAAAGTTACCTCACTATATTCCTCGCTCGCCGCAGGTTCAAGAACTGACTGTATTCGGACAAGTTATGTGCCTGGGAGGGATAATTTCATGCGGAGCTATTCGACGTCTCTCACAGCTACCACTTTTATCGTCCAAATAATCTGCAGCCGCTTAAAGTGGGCATTTGATGGAGGATGTGTCACGGAGTGGAGGACGTTGATCCAGAAAGCAATCAATCAGGCGACATCACTGACAGAGCCGTCCCCTACAACTCCTGAAATCTGATGGCTTGAAAACTGATTTCCGGTCAAAACAAGGAGCGTCGTCTGCTAACCCCGTACGTTAGCGGACACACAAACCACTGTCTTTAGCACTATTTTAGATTTGTCAGTTCCTGTATTACTTGCTTCTGCAGTGCACGAGATAGTATTTTCGATTGTGTTAAATTATCCTTTTGGACTTTGTCCATTGTTTGAATTATAAAATGGCAAAATATACAACGTACAAATTATATTATTTTCGCGCACAACTGACTGATATCGATTAAACTCGAACTCCACAAAGCCAGCTCAAGTGATCTCGACCAAACTATGTCAAACTTAGCCACATTCTATCTAGCACAGGCAAATAATATAAGATAGTTCACAGGAACAATTCTTCGTGAGAACTGAGGTTCTCACGGCGGCGAGCATAAGATGATTGTCTGTCTTCTAATTTGTTGTGCCGTGTAGTCTGGTAGAGATATACTGACGTTTCATAGGTGCGTGTTGCCCCCATTAAATCGACATTGTCCTAGCCCTAATCCTGGAAGCAACACGCACCTCTGAAACGTCAGTATATCTCTACCAGACTACACGGCGCAACAAATTAGAAGACAGCCATCTTCAGATGTTCTTCACATAAAAATGCCAGAGCGAAGCGGCAACTCTTGCTGACAGAGTTGCTGTTTTTTTATTATTTCTGTGTAATTTTTCTCTGAACCGGGTCTCCAAGAATTTTTAGCAACTACGTGAAATGCTTAAAGTTTATTATGGCCACAACACTGCTGGTTGAAGACTGTTGGTCTAGAAGATAATTCTTTGCATAATTGTATGACATAACAGATGAACGTAAACGCTCATTTTGTTAGGCGAATGGCGCCGTTAGAACCAGCGCCAGCATCACTGTCTGTACCTCATTTACAGTAATGGCAGCAATACGCGTGTCTCATTTGAAGATCAAAATGAGAAAGTACGAAGAGCCAAAATTCGTTGTTGTGTGTTAATGGAGCAGCTGCTTGGTTTTAATCTGTGGCTCTTAGCAATGCATCAGAAGAAGAATGTAATGGAAGGGGCAAGGTGGATTCCGTAATGAGTTCGGTACTGTTGCAGCCATATTTATGTGATAGTTAAACTACCATCCTGGAAAACGACGCAAAACACCAAAATAATTCCACAGCTGAGTCACGATGAAAATGGATGCTAATTTCTAGGACAGTTATTTGAGTGCTAAACTGATTTTATTATTTCTAAAAGTAAGGTAGCATTTTAATGACACAGAAACTGTACTTTTGACATAAATATTATATTTAAATTCTTCGTGATTTATTTAAAAATGATGATAGAATCTAAGATTATACAACATCAAATAATTAATGAATAAGAAAGGACATCAAATGGAGCGTCCATAAACTAATTTGAGTGACTATCACGGTATTTTCCTTTATGGACTTAGGAAAAGCACAAAAGGTAGGTCTGCAGGCCGAGATTCGAACTTGTGACCTCCCACATACGAAGAAGAAGTAATAACCATTCGGTCGCTGTGTTTTTTTTATCACAAACGTAGAAAATAACTCTTTCAAAAATGTGGTGCAGTCAAACATTTTGAAACGAAATCGACAATAATTTCAAGAAGTTAAAAGAAAACTGAACTCAGGGAATTCTTACAGCAACTAATTCATGATCTGCATGTTGTCATCTACCTAAACATTCAGAGATTAAAATATACATAAGTATAATCTTGCATGTTGATTTGTATGGGTGTGAATCTTAGTCGCTCACCCGAAGGAAATGACAGAGTGCTTAAGAGAATAATTGGACCCAGAGGAAATGGGCGATCGACTTGAAAATGGAGGCATCAAGCACCTCAGAAACGTCGGTACATTTCTAGTAGACAGCATGGCTCAACGTCCCATGAAACAGTCATCTTCATATTCGTCGCAGCGAGAACTTGAAACCTAGCCTAGTTTTTCAGTTAATTTCGATGTTTTAGAGATTCAATAGTGGTTCTTGAATGCGGAATCTGTTTATCAAATGTTCTACAGACAAACAGGGAAAAACGCGGATGCATATCCATTTCTCGAGCGCGATTATAACTTGACATAATGTCAGAATTTTTCAGGATCATCAGGTCGTGTGCGGCGGCTGTTATACACAAATTCACAAGTAATGTGGCTTGTTGGTGCAAGAGGGCATATGAGGTTATTTGTAGTCCCTGTAGGAATATATTAGTTTAGTATGCCACATCACGACATGATAGCTTCCTATTCAATTCACATTCTCAATTAATTATCACCACATGACTAACTTCTGTCAACACGATCACCGCTGCACATTGCAGGATGCAAGTAAACATAATGAAGGGGATATTGCGGTCATCGTGGCACGACTGATGCAGAACACAGGACCTGCGACCGGAGGATCAGATCCTGAGTCTGGCTCGCCATACAGGGTTCTTCTCATTCTCTTGCATTTATAGGTATATGGGTGTTGTAAAGAAGTCGTTTTTCTCCAGTTGATTTTAGGACTCAATTCGTCATAAACTTCTTTCGTTAGTTCTTGAACTTGCAGTGTATTCTGAATACCCTATTCTCAGGTCAGCTTCCTCATCCCTTTAGGTCAGCCTCTCTGAGGCTTCTGGAATGTTGCGCCGTGTAGTCTGATATAAATTTGCTGAGGTTTAGAGGTTCTTGCTGAGTCCATGATCGTGGCGTTCATACTGCCTTAACGCAACCTTACTTTGTAGAATGTACCCTCGGTGGTGTAAATCTGGCAACAATAGTAAACCAGCCCATCCTTCGTAAGATTTCAGGTTTTTACAGCGGTGAATCTGAAGATTGCTGTAGCAGTGGCTTTAAGTAATAAACTTATAGAGATGGGACAGACCTTATTTATTAAACCGACTAGTTTTGGACACGAGTTTAAACACCTCCCCAAATTCCATCTCATCTTCCTCAGGTAGGAGGGTAAATGGCTGCATTCTAACAGTATGTTCCCGTAGGGAAGCTGTCTGTGATTAGTGCATTCTGCTGCTGTGGGCTGCAGCAGGGATACTGATGATGTTAAGCTTGGTTGATCACAGAATATGCAAATCAGATTCATTTAAATTTTAGAAAGTTAACCCTCTCGAGAAGAATAATATGCGGCAGTACAAGTATATCACTGTAGAGCAGTTTTATGTAGAAATCTGAGTGAGGGTAACTTCTATACGCTACTCAGCTCAGCAAGGCAGTATTTTCCTGCTTTGGGATTATGCGAATAACATTGAAGACGTAAATTGGGCTTGGGCAAACGGTATTTTATTGGCGCTTCCTAGGGTCACGGACGGAGAATACGACCTTGAGACAGGAGGGCAATCGCAACTCCTGGAAAGCCAAAAATGGGTGGTCTATCAGAACACTGTACATCATCAACTCTGAACCTATTTGTTAACAGAATTTCGCAAAATTAATCAACTACCCAATATCAAGAGCATAGTCTTCCTCGAAAATTGGTATCTTTTAACATAGTTAATCAGCTGATAATGAAAATGTGTAACAATTAATAAATTTCTTAACTATGTTCATCATCTGGCATTGTAGAAACAAAAGAACGCTCGTAAACTGAACGTTTCCGTCCTCACGTGAAATGTTGGGGAACTCTGCTCAGTCGTGTTCCTTAGAAAGGGACCCTTGGTTATTTAATTACTAGGTTTCAATTGCACTACTTATAAAACGTCAATGAAAAAACAGCCTTAAATGTGTAATTGAAAAGGATGTAGAGGAATCTGTCGTATACGATTTTATAATACCTTCGCAGTATTTTGGGGGGAGACTGAGCATAACCACAAGAAATGTCAGTGATGCCGGAATTCAATTTAAACCCGGAATCTCCAGAATACGACGCAAAGTGTCAATCATGTCACATTAATTGATATATATATATATATATATATATATATACACACGTATTAGTTTACCAGGCTGTCACAACATCTGGTATCAGACAGACATCAAACCAGCGTGCTATTTCATTTGCGACTGCGACCGAGTGTCTCACGACGTAACTTTTACGAACGACAAAACATTTGCTGTTGGGGTGGGATGGCACATCAGAACCACGTGACGGCTATTTTATTCACAGCAGGAGTAGTTGATATCATCGGGTGGATTCTGTGGCATAGAAAATGAGCAGGAAACTGCATTCGAACCACGCGATGACATTGGATTTCATGCTTTCATTAAACTCTTCGAGCGACTAACTGATTGGTTGTATAAAAAATAATATAAACATTATGACTTTTAATAAAACTGAACCTCTAATTCAATGGTGTTATTTGAATATATGGAATTTAGATATTCTCAAACTGAAACGTAACTATTGAAATTCCTATTCAGAGTAACAGGAAATTCTGGGAAGTGCTTGAAGCAAACACTTTTTCAAACATTTAAGTCCATGCTGCGAGGTTAGCATAAACCACAAATGCACAGGGCCTACACAACTCAGTGATGGTTTTTTAATCGCACAATACAAATTGCGGCTACCTGAAATTTATGGACTATAATCTCAAATTTTCGCATTGTCTCCATGTGTATAACTTATCGTGATGCGATATTATTCATTTGTGCATCACAGACAGGTTTGAATATTATGCCCCCAGCGAAATACAATGTTTACCTCTCACCCAAAAATGTCAGCTTATTTACAATGTAGGTATATAATAAAAAATACAACTCTTCGACATTTTTCGTGCATAACTGCAAATATACAATGTAACGTTTCTTGCATTAACAGATGCAAATTAATTAGTATTTTTTATTTAGATTAATGGGTTTTACAATATCCTACTCACTGGTAGAAGGACGAATGTCCAGGGACAGGATTTTTTCCATCAATTTTACGAGCTCGTCACTTAATGTGACATAAAAAAATGTTTCACAGAGCAAGAAATTTATATTAAAAATATTACGAGTCGCTGCTCTCTCATCACTGCTACAAGGCAGCTGCCATGCTTGCTTACACCTCGCCCCGTCTCTGCTATTAACACACAGAATCCTGTTTCAGATAGAATGGGTGTGTGGATGTTTGACATGTCACCATACAAAACTACCTCGTTATGATTACTTACCTTCATAAACCAAAAACTAAACGTGATATCCCACGCTCGACATACAGAAGTTTTAAATTCTGCAAAAAACACCTAAACAATATTCTTTCGAAGATCTGTGAACACACAACATTCGAAGTCTCTAAATTAAGTACAACTAACCAACACAATCTTCTCGGGCAATTAGCCGCGTTAACTGGTTACCGTAGTAAACCGACGTTTCGGGAACCAACTCTGTCCCCATCATTAGGGTTCTGATGTGACTGGATACCTCGGAAGAGTTACCAGGAACCAGTTAACGCGGCTGATTGCCCGAGAAGATTTTATTGATTGTACTCGCCGCGAAAGTCTCAAATCCTATAAGTACCACTAGTATCGCTCTCATCTGAGAAGTCAGTTTGGCATCTATTTTTATATTATTGATGATACAAAACTGAAATGTACAAAAAGACGCGATCACTAATGGCACGACTATCATATCATGTTATTCTGAAATATAACATACTTAATCAATGTGTTATTAAGTGTTCTTGAAGAGGGCCGGGACTCCCAAAGAGGGAATTTGCCACAGACGATGCGGTTCCACTTTCGGGGAGTAAGCTCTTCGTGGCATCCCCAGGTAATGGTTTCCCAACCGGGAATTTCCTGGGACATGGCCGCCGTGTCTGGATACTGTGTTTCCAGCATTCTGGCTGCCACATTACTGCAGGAATGACCCAAGACCATTGTTGGAACGCAATGTTAAGCAACAGTAGCCCTTGATCTCAGTAGTGCAACAATTACGTAAAGAACATTTTTGGAATAGCAATGTGTCCCAAAGAACACAGGTCTCCAATCTTGTTTCTCATTTTAAAGGCTGTCTCACACCTCAGACTCATAACTTTAAACTTAGTTCGATATTTATCGCAAAAACATAGTCCTGTGTGTTCATGATATTGATAGTTTTGTGTTTACTAAGCCTTATGCAACTGTTTTCCTACAATATTATAATTTGCATTTATTTGTTTAATGTCATTACTCTACAAAACCTTTACTATTTGCAGCAAACTTCCCCTAAATCACGTCGAACTCCCTAACCACGTTACATTTGCTTTGCCTTCTACTTCAAACAACTGCCAATGGCACGATCTGGTGGCTGAAATTGTGTTTGATATTTAAAGTGAAAGCCTGCAGATTCGTGTTTGAGTGCGTGTGGGCGGAGGTTCAGCTTCTGACATTACATTTTGCAATTGGTTGAAAGAAACGATTGAAAGGCATTACATTCATGAATGTACAGAAAACGTAAACAAATATTTCCAAAATAGTACAACCATTTTAGACCTGGCATAAAAATTTGTGCGACAAACACAACTTCAATTGGATGAAATTCAGCAACGAATGAATGCGCATAGATTAAATATCACAGGCGCGTTTCTGTGGACCCGGTGATAACGTTTTGCGTTACATAAGAGCAAAGAACGTCTCAACCGGTGGAAAAAGCATCTAGACTCCTTTCTGCAGAACTGTTTAATAAATGAACGAGATAAAACATCGTGACCTACTTTATATTAGATGCTAACTCCCTATCAGAGGATGAAAGAAGGTATAGGCGTTTTAAAGCAGAGTGTAGAGGGGGATATTTACAATCAGTACAGATAAATTAACAGAAGAATGGAGAAAATTACGTAACAGTATGCAGCATGTATTCAGAACAGCTCCTAAAACTGTTACAGTGGTTATATCAAAGATGTTCAAATGTAAAGGGCAGGTACGCTACTGCGTATGAAGGAAATTCTTGCATACTCTATAACAAACCTACTACTCAACCGCACGCTCAGATAGGGCCTACTGAGATTAGTGGTTGGAAGTCGCCTGTGTATACACAAGCGACTTCCGAGGTATCCAGTCACATCAGAACCCTGATGATGGGGACAGAGTTGGTTCCCGAAACGTCGGTTTACTACGGTAACCAGTTGACGCGGCTGTTTGCCCGAGAAGATTTTATTCATAAATTTTGTCTTTTATATTCCTGTTAATTGAACGTAAGCTGTACTAGCTACGTCAGGCGTAATTTAAAAAAGTATGACCATCTTTTTTAACTATCCTTACTTGTCAGCCTAAAGTCTCTGAAGCGAACATTTGACGTCATCGTCGCGGGGAGATGTGGGTGCGTTCAGGAATTACAAGGCACTAAGTGGAAGATAAAGACAGTGACACACGAGACGTAAACAGCGTCTTAGAACTTTGTCAGTTTTATAAAGCTAAGATGATGCATCTACAAAATTCTCTTCCGTTATTTCATTTCCCATTATTCCAGTAGTGAGATGACTTAGTACATAAAACGGCTTTTTTATTACATAAGTTTACATAAAATTGCAATATTTTACTATGTAACAAAACCACTTCGAAGTTATAAAGACTTACCTTATTCCTATTCGAGAGGACTCTTGTTTAAATCTCGGCCCAGAGACCATGTTAAATGACCAAGGTTTTCGTTGTTTTCCGCTGTAACACTACATAAATTCGGGGATACTATCTTAAAATATATTATAACCACTTTTCTCCATTTTCTCTATAATTAAGCATTCAGAGTCCTGTCATTCGACTTCTCAATATTAGGCCTATGTAGATGGTACAGCAACGTTGCATGAAACAAGCAACGTCAACAGTTACTCCGTTGTGTACAATATGAGTTGGTGTTCGGCCATTTGAATTCTCTCACCATATAAAATTTCAGTTTGCTAACTTTAATGTTTTCACACGTTGTGAAACTGAACAAACTTGATTTAGTTCAAAACAAAGTCATGAACTCGCAGTACATCTGTGAGATGTATCTGAGAATTAAAGAATTTCAGGAGGAAATCAAAAAACACTAAGAAAATATTACATAAAATAGTACAGTAAAGAATATGCGAGATTTACATCTTAGTGTCCTGTACGTAATGAAATTAAATCAATCATTTTTCATTCAGTTTACTTTGTGATGCCAATCCTACAGTGTTTAATGTACAGCACAAATGGACACCCACAGACTCCCACAGACACAATTTATCATAGGGCGAAATCCTCCAGAAACAGAACTAAATTCCTTCCACAGCCCAAGAATACACGTGGACTAACTAGCCCCCTTACTTCATGAAAACACAGTATCTGCGAAACCTGGAATTCTAATCCTGTCAGCTCTGATTTATAGCTCCTTAGTCCGCCAGCTCTAAGACATACAAGCGCTCCACGGCAACGGTTGATGGTGTTCTCAGCACGTTTAAAAGTCCATTTTCTCTCCTACCCTAACAACAAATACATGTCAGAACAAAAACCATGGGCCAGATTAAATACATTATTGTTACCAAATCGAAAATATTACTACCGCATCATATTTCCTGATACATCATCATGGTCATCGTAACATTAAGCATCGCCTATACATGACACTAAAAGCTGAATAAGAACTCAAAAAACAATCGATACAATATTAATAAGAGTAAAGCTCTCGAAGATGAGTCTTTCTTGAGAAATTAATAGTTGCTTAGCTAGTTTAGAAACTTCCATCTCGATGTGAAGTCCAAAAATCGATTACCTTTTTCTTGAGTCAGATGAATCCAGCCACATCCTCAAACCATACTGAACGCCAACTTTATAGTTAGCCCTATTTTTGAGAACTTTTTAATAGTATCCTCCCATCTACGCTTGGATCTCTAGAGTATCGCCACTCCCAGTGTCCTGTGAATCCAGTAAGTTTTTTTCAGAATCTATGATCGAGGTTAATTACTGCGTTTATACAATGTCTCTGTAAGGAAGAGATCGAATAATAACCCAAATGAACGTAAATGGTTAATACATGTGAGTCCATTCACAGTAAGAATCACTCACCTGTCCATGCAATGGACTACTACAAAATATGTAAGAAAAATGGCTGAGTTATTTCTCGGTTAATAATTTCAGAAAAACTACAATTATAAGTAGCAACATTAAATTTTTAGTGAAAAAACTTCTAAAATGTTTTACACGAAACTCAAATAATAACTTACTTACTAGTCTATCATTTATTCCTTACAGCTAAGGTACATCTGACGTAAAATACTGAACTCAAACGAAGACTTGCTTCATTCGTGTAATCCCTATGGAGAAAGTTGCATCTCTAACAGTAATTTGAATAAATTACTGGTTGCATTCAGATTCGTAGCGACTGTTTCGTGTGTGATGCCGATACTAACGAAGTGTGCATTTGTGTGGTTTACGAATAACAACTTTCATCGTGTTTCATGCATACAGAGCCAAGCGCGAAGGCTTATTGATCACCGCTCGAGCTACGCGAAGCCAAATAAATTCCGAACTACCACCAAAAGCCGCAATATACGAAAACGATACACCTGGAGACGTGGTCTGGAAGGTAAGACGCTTATACATTATAAAAGTTGTACAACTTGAATGCTGAAACTCTCTGACCATCAGGCAGAACATTTCCCATTAGTAACGACTTTAAATTCACTGAAGCTTTGCCCACACCTAGATTAAGTGTAATTTTAATTAGTCTGTTTTAGCAAATCATCAAAGATCAGCAGACTTCAAACTAAGACTCCTCAAGGTACCGTCTGAGGAACTTTATGGACCTGCAGAGGATAATAAATTCATGCACCAAGCGAGGTTCGAATTCACGATCCAACGGTACAGCGTACCAACACAGCACGCGCTTTAGACCGAGCAGGCGCTGTGACCAACACGATATACATTCTTCTCCTGTAATTTCCATACAGATTACATAAAAAGACTGAGATTGGTGGTGAAGATAGCACGCGTGGGAAAGCAACAAATGCGTTGTTAAACTACACGGAAGCAGACTAAAATAGGCACAAGCGAAGTAGGTTGTGAGCATCCAGACTGGACTGAAGTAGCTCGGAATATCGATCCAGCGGTTAGCTTCTATGGTAACGTGAGAATTAAGGTTCTCACGGTGGCGAGTATGAAGATGTTTTCTCGGATCTTGCGCCGTGCAATGTCATACAAATTGAGACATTTCATAAGTTCTTACTGTAATCCGCAGGTCCTGAAGATAAAGGCAGAAAGCACCTCCGAAATGTCTGTCAATTTACACGACATTACGCAGTGTAACATCGAAGAAGGTCTTCTTCTTATGGTAACGAGCATGAAATTTTGATTTCGAAACGACAGAGACGTTAAATAACTTCGGCTGTCTGGGATCAGCCGCATTATGTATTAAAGGTATTCTAGCGTTTCGGCAAACACTGCAGTTGCGATCTTCAGAGAGAAAATCTGTTGAAAGTATGCCGAAACATAAATTCACCAGCACACGGCGTGGCTAACCTCTGAAATCTTAAGTTTACAAACAATAGTCTCCGATTGCAAACACCAAACAGCCAGAATAACATTACTCTGTTGAACACTTGAGTACCTATTAACTGCTCATAGTTTAAGGAGTTACACTGGCAACGTTACTTTCATGTCATTCTCTAAAGTAATATACCAACACTGACAGGAAAATCCTCCCATCTTTCAGTGAGTAGCCGCCATGATCGCCTTATCTGAAGATTTCTGTTATCAGGGCGATTCATCGCCCTGATGACGGAGGCAGTATGCCCTCTGAAAAGTTGGTAAACATCTACCAGACTACACAGCGCAACAACCCAGAAGACAGGAATCTTCATACTCATCGCCCTGATGACGGAGGCAGTATGCCCTCTGAAAAGTTGGTAAACATCTACCAGACTACACAGCGCAACAACCCAGAAGACAGGAATCTTCATACTCATCGCCCTGATGACGGAGGCAGTATGCCCTCTGAAAAGTTGGTAAACATCTACCAGACTACACAGCGCAACAACCCAGAAGACAGGAATCTTCATACTCATCGCCCTGATGACGGAGGCAGTATGCCCTCTGAAAAGTTGGTAAACATCTACCAGACTACACAGCGCAACAACCCAGAAGACAGGAATCTTCATACTCACCGCTGTGAAAACCTCAAATCACACATCGCCTTATCTGTTCGGCGTCTTTTCCTACTTCCCTGTAAAGCAGGTTAGTCTAAATAATCACTGCAGGCGTTTCTTACATAGATCAACCTGTTTTTTTTCTGAAACCTTTCACCTCCACATTTCTTCAATTACTGACACCCACACCCCAGACCATTACTGCATAAGTAGAAATTAACGTTTTAAATTTTACATGCTTGTTTTTCGTGGTATTCATTATGCACAAATGGCTAAATAGTAGAAAACGTTTCTGACAACCATTAAAATCAAATAAATTATAAATTCCACTTTCCAACCTGTCCGCAATGCAAAAAATGCATTAGTATATTTCTACTGAAAAATCCATTTTACAGTACACGTATTTTGATTGCTGCAATTCTATTAATAAAATTTTTTCTGCGGGAATCACACAAATATGCTTTTATTTTCTTATTGGTGACATAATTCACATAAGAAAACTCATGACTGAAAGAAAAGAACAGCACAGTTGAACAGTCGGTGTGGTCAGGTATTCTACGTATATATTCTCTTCTGGGTTTATTTCTTTAAGAAACGTTTATTTTCAAGTATCACGCGTGTCGCAGAAGTAACTGACATTCTTTAGTTAGTGACAGTTTCTGAAACGAGGCAGTGCGCACAAAGCAATTCTGCTGTTTACACACATGTAATGACATCCTATCAGCAGATCATTATCTTTTTTGCCACATATGGCACAAATTCTAGTTGATTTCCCTCTTCCTCACCCCCTTTCTTAAGTTGTATTTCAAGCTGACACTGTTTACTGGTTACAGGTACAAAGTGAGTATTTTATAGCCTTCTCTTGCTATGTATAACACGCAGGGATTCAACAACATTGCATCAATTACATGAAATTTGCCCTTATTATATCAATTGATTGATTTTATCATAAAATAAAACGAACCTAACATCATATCACATCGATCACTTGGTCCCATATTGCAATTATATTTGGCCAGACGTTCGACATCACGGTTGGTTCTTCCATTCTGTGGGACATTTCCCTAGCATCGATCAACCTGTCATCATGAATGGTTGTGAGCATGAAAACCCATTTTTCTTGCCCCATTTGAGAGGCATCACACTCTGTGTGTGTGTGTGAACTAGTGGACTCTTTTTCCGATCTATCTTTTCATTCAAAGGACACATTACTTGTGCCAACCCGCTTACCGCGTTACAGCCACGCGTATTATGAATGTGCATACCATCAAAGACGGGCTACTGTACCAACTGTTCTCCCACACAGAATACCCTCTGTTCAGATATGGTACCAGTAACGTAGTCACCATGTATACCAAATTGATCGACGTTAAACTATAAATAACCACCCTCTACATCGTCTGAAAGAAATAACTTCGAATTCTCTGTAGTCTAGACCAGTGGTTTCAACCTGGGGTACGCGTACCCCCGGGGGCACGCGAAGACATCTTAGGGAGTACGTGAAATTTAAAATATATATATTATTTTATGATAAACACTGAATAATCAGTAATGTAATTTATTTAATTTATTTTAGATGTGGATTATATACAATGTATAACTTGAATTAGACACCAACAACTTTAGGGGTACAAAGTTGAAGAGAAATTATATCTGGGGGTACGCGAACAAAAAAGGTTGAATATCACTAGTCTAGACGACATAAATGTTTTGAATACCAGCCTGCCCATCAAGAAATGAGGTCTAAGCGCCTTAGATACCGGCACAATAACAACCCAGAAGACAGAAATCTTCATGTTCCTATTTGTCTGATAACATCGACAAAAACTTCGACCAGTCGTGGCATGGCATGTACTGTTTTCTTCGGAATTAAAGTTTCAATAATATAGCTGCTCCAACGTGTGGAGTTCGTTTTTATGAAGAGTCACGATATATTGCTCCGATGTGAAATACGTGCACAGAAACCGAAATTCGTTCTCCCCAGTGATATAACGCACACATTCAATCAAACATAGCAAGCAATAACGTGAGCAACACGATGTGAATGTTTGGGAACACGATATTCTAAATTAAAAATAAGATTCGCTTTACTTACCTCCTATTTATCATTAGTATCGTATTAAGAATACTGTAATTATTCTGTGACTTCCGATTTTGTTACTGGACAGGTTGGAGAAGCAGCAACGCAGAATTTGTCCAACGGCAATTTTCCTACAATCTCTGATTTTCTTACGAAATAAAAGTTTGTAGTTGTGACGCTTTATACTTATATTCGAAAGATGAGGTTCGAATTTCGACTGAGCTACACACTACCCAGACTATGGTTCGTGGAAAACCAGGAAGAACCCGAAAATACACGTAAGCCACAAGAGACTATTTCCAAATATTTGCTCATTGATCATTCATGGTCAACTTCCCACCTCATTTCATGTTGAATTACCGAGAAAATAATCGGACATATTTCCTTTATTAAACGTCACAACAATCTATTTCGGATGTAAGATTTGAGGTTTTCACAGCGGTGAGTATGAAGATTTCTGTCTTCTGGGTTGTTGCGCCGTATAGTCTGGTCGATGTTTACCAATGTTTCAGAGGTCATACTGCCGCCGTCATCAAGGCGATTCGTATGATCCCGAGAATATGTTTGATAAGAAGGTAGCAGTGTGTGGCTTCAAAAGAAAGAACTTGTAATTAATCAAGAAATGACAAGGTGGCAATGAAAAATACATGTCTTTCGATTTTGTAACTATAACTGTTAACCCGTTATATAAGGGCATAGAAGGGATTTGGTATTGTTACATAAATTAAATGTAATAAGCACCAAAACGGAGTCTACGTCGAACTATGAAATATGTTTACTAGAGAAAGCGGAAGTGGCCTTTACCCTTTCGGAGCCTGCAACCAGCCATTTTATTTTGAAAAGAAAATGGGACACTGAATCTTCGGCTCGCTTACAATTCTCGTGGAGTGATGCAGTGTGGTTTACCTTCAGTTGGAGGGACTCGTACCATTCTCAGATGTAACATACTACATAATCACCTGAAGTGGATGTAACTCAATTTGGGGAAAAAATATATAACACAGGGCTGTTGCAAAACATAACTTTCAATTTAAATTCATCTCATACATTTCATGTCTGGTAACGTAGAAGGAAGATATAACCAACCAAATAGGAAGGAAGGAAGGAAGGAAAGAAGACATAGGAATAAGGAAATACGTAACAAAGAGAGACGAAAACGAGAGGATATATTACTGAAAACGTGAGATGTGTTCATCCGCCATCCTAACATTAAACTCTATAGCACGCAATCAGTTCCGTGTTCTTGTACGCTTAATTTGGATTAAGCACGAATAATAAATTTGCGATCGGATGTTACAAGAATACCACCGACATTAGCATGCATATTTTCTTCAGCATTTTTCCATCTGTTCCTTACGAAGAAACGAGGATTAACGCTGAGGCATGTCGTGAGGCTGCATACATTACGCAGACGCCTCATCCTGTGCACATTACAGAACGAGAAGGATACATTTTAACGAAACTCTTGATTATCGAACTTATTATAGTTTTAAGCTAATGATTTGTTTATTTATTCACTCACTTTATCTCTTTTATGTTTTCGTTATTCATACCTTCTGTTTCTGTTTACGGTTTCTCTATGCTCTCCTTGTATTTTGATTTATCTTTAGTTTACTTTACTCTTTCTTTGCTCAATTTTTATAGTTAATTTATAATTTTCCCATTACTTGTTTATTCTTCCATATTAAGTTTATGTTCATATTTCAGATTCATTACTTATTTTCTTATTATGCTACTTTGCGTTTTATTAATTATATTGTTATTTTAATTCTTGTTCCTTCAGCTAACCTTTACAAGAGTATATGTTCCGTATTTATTTGCTTCCTTTATTTCTTCTCTCTGCTCATAATCTTTCTCTTCTCTGTTATTTCTTTCTTCAACAATCCCCGAATCTGAACTGTCAATAGTCCAAACTTCTTTATGCCCTAAAAAACCCCACACCTTCAGGAAAATGTAGATTATATATAAATTACAATCGTCAAACCTCATTAGGACATCACAGAGCAGCCAGGATAAAATATTAGTTCGTTTGTCAGAATAACCGTTATCCAGTCAATATTCAACCAGTTACCTCTCAAATGCCAGTTAGACGCTTTGTTAATCTACTCTACCGTGAATTAGTTTGGTTACGTGCCGAACCAAAGGTTCTAGTCTACTGTGATAACGTAGTGGTTGGTCTGGTCTAAAACAAACCACAGAGATGCTGAAAGGTGTGCGTGCGTGTGCAGCATCGCTTCTCACTGACTGTCAGCGCCAAACGGCAAGCTTCAGGCAGTCTTGGACTACGTACGAATCTCCCTATTATAAAGTACAGTATCTAGTGGCTGTGCTAAAATGCAAAAACAGTTTCATTGTAACTGGAAATGCAGTAGTTTGAACATGTTGCAATTTATATTGTATCTTCAAAGCTCATTCAGCAAAGTACCTGACTGCTGGTTGATCGACCAGTTTTCAAATTATGATACTGGCAGGATTGTTTTCTTCCGTCGAAACGTCGAAACCAGCTCTGGGGCTCACCCAGTCCCATACAAAATCGTTACCGGGGTCACTTTCTTACAGGGTACAGGTGCCGAAATGCGAAGCTGACCACACACCTCCATCCAGTTTTAAAACTAAGAATTCGTGGAACGTTACCGCCTAGACACAATGTCTTTACTCTGCGATGCCTAAACACAAACGTTTTGTCATTACACAGACTTCCGTCGGACTAAAACGAGGACTCTCCTGTTATAAGTCACGATATAACGTTTTCTTAAACTGTCGTTACAAAATTAACTTTTCTTAGTGTAACAACGTAAAGATACGAATTCCAGGAAACACAATGTTCCGTCCAGAGTGGCTTAACGATAACTTACCATAGTGTCCACTGGCTTCCGCGTTACTGCTACTGACCTCGTTGAACTAAGCGTGTTTGTCATCCAGGACCCCTCGCAATGCGCAGATCAGATTCCCACCCCGTCACCACCAGTCTTGGACAACCCCCGCCCCGCATTAAATTTCTACTCGTCTCCGCAAAAGAAACACATGTGTTGTGACCTAGTTTAGTAGACATAAGCTCTGGCAGACAAACAAACTACACGGCTTGAGAATGCAAATTTCAGTATTACGAAAGCCACAAGTGTAATATTAGATATCCTACCATATAAATGAATAGTGAACTGTGTTAACATGTTATTATCGATTATATCACCACTAGTTGGTAAGGCGTCGACAAAGAGACTATCAACTAACCAAGAACGATGTAACAAATAAATACGAACAGAAAATTCTCATTAGATGTGTCCATTACATTTAATTCTACTGATTAGGATTTGAGGTTCCCACGGTGGTGGATCTGAAGATGGCTGTCTTCTGGGGTGTAACCCCGAGTAGCCTAGTAGAAGTTTACAGACGTTTCAGAGGTCTTTGCTGCCTCCATCATTACGCCGATGAGGCCCTTGGTAAACTTCTAACAGACTGCACGGTACTACAGCTTAGAAGACAACCATCAATTCTACTGATGACATAACTTGAAACAAAAGGAAGACTGGAGGGAAACGAGTTCTTGCAACGGTTGATTCATTACATTGTAATGAAGTATGACATTTCCCACTATGCATAAGCGATGCCCGTGTACACTGAATACGCCTCAACATAACACAAAACATAACTGCAGTGTAACTGAAAAAAGTTTCTACTGAGTGCTTTTAGAATTCATATGTAAAATGAAAACAGAGAGATTAATAAAAGTTCCATTCCGTAGGTTACATTTAAAACACAAAACACAATATTAATATGGATACCGAATATGCATTTAAATAACTCTCTAGAAAAACAAATTGAAAGTTTAAAAAAGTACCAACGCATATACCGAACACATACAGAGCTACTGTAACTGTTCTAAAACCATCACAAAAATTAATTAAAACACTACTTTTGTGAATAGCAGTTTACACTCAACACTTCCTCTCAAGATTTAACGTTTTATCAGTTTGAATATGCACTAAACGTATTTATCCGAGATTTATTTTTTTAAATTATATGACTTCTAAAGCTGTGTTGTAATTAATGCAAATATAGACCAAATACTTCAGCATAACAAAAATATGGAAATATACGGGCTTTTATAACTTCATCCGCCTTTGTTAACACTCAAACAGATTTTCATCACAGTTAATCTCACAAGAATTCCTAATTCATTAAAGATGAGAAGTTACCTTATTTACGAATAATTTCCTATTTTTTGCATTTATTCTGTAACCATCATGCTAATTTCAACAGCCAAAATAGCCCAGTCAGTAAACCGGCTAAAGTCTGCACAATCTGGCTTTGATTTCTGGCAAGATCAGAAACCTTCTGTCATCTCGTGCAGAAAACTCTCCATCCCCTCTCCAACCGAGCTCATTTCTTAGGGGATAAGCGACTGTAGCGTGAAGCTGCGCACTCGCTTCCAGTTGATGCCGATGTTAAAATAGCGAGATTTTACTTTTCTCTCCCAAAGGGTAAATGGATTTAAATGTGGTTACGGCGTCAAACACGGTTTCACAGAAATTGCAGATTTTCCATTTGTTTTAAAATTTACCTAAGTCTAATTCGCCGTGACATCTCGGCAACTTCTCTGACATATTTATGAAGCTGGTTAGTACACGGGACTTCTTCCGGTGTTCTCGTTGAGAACAACCCAACCACGAGTGTACTGATCCGTTATTTTATCGTGCCTTCGAATTTCGGCTGCGCTCTATCATGGCCGAGTCTACTCATAAGCACGTTCAAGGGGTGTATGGGTCAATTTATCAATTATTTCAAACACAAATTTGGAACTTTCCAAAACAGAGACTCAAAGTTCCTTACTGTGTCTTATTGGAACATGTAATGTGTTGTGTAAAGGCAAATATGAAGATATTACAAAAAGATATTCAGTAATGAAGTTAGATTATACGTACCCTCTTTCGGCCCAGCCTAATAACTACATTCATTCACTTTATGGAAGAAATTCCTTCTGGAAAAGTTAGTAATCGCTCAGATACTGCCCCTTTTACGGAAATTGAAGAATCCCAGCCCCTTTCCTACGCCAAATAAATTCAGTCCTTAACCTTCAACTCACTTTTTCAAAATGCCAACTTTCTTACTAGCCTTCAATTAACATATGCTCTAAGCCTTTTTATATAAAAACACAGTTCGCTAAATAAACATGGAAAGGAATAAATCCAACTGGCAGGCCTGTGCTCTGTGTGACCAGTGTTTACACAAAGACAGGAAGCCAGGGCGTGAGATTGGACGCCGACGGAATCCGCCACTGTGTTTCGAATGTACCTGAGATATTCCCGCGATGCGATGGATTCCCAGGACATGCTGGTGGACTGTCGTGACGGGTCGCTAGCCCTCTGCTGGCGAGCGATGGATGGTGGCGGGTAGGTGCCGATAAAGCCTTGTCGCCGCAGTGTGGCGACCTTTCTCTTTCATCCCGCCATCAGGCGTGGCCACTGCTTACTGGACTCGAGCCGAACTAGCGGGAGATCGGAGACTGACTGAGGCGCAGCATCCCTGCTGCAAAATGCGTGGACCACCCCACTCCCCGCTCGCAACTCCTACAGCGTGAGGCAGAAGACAGGAAGCAAGCCCCCGCCCACATTGACTTCCAGGAACAGACTTGTTTTTGGTCCCTTCGACAACGATGTTCCAACAGCGAAGACTGATTGGTCAGTCAACTGCTCAGCAACTATTTCAATAACCGAATTGGCACACTCATCGCCCTGATGATGGAGGCAGTATGACCTCTGAAACGTTGGTTAACATCTACCAGACTACACGGCGCAACAACCCAGAAGACAGAAATATTCATACTCATCGCCCTGATGACGGAGGCAGTATGACCTCTGAAAAGTTGGTAAACATCGACCAGACTACAGAGCGCAACAACCCAGAAGACAGAAATCTTCAGTGGGAGCTTTCTCCGCGGGTACAGTCGGCCGGAGCGTAAATTAAAGAGATTACCTTCATCCAGTGCCGAGGTTAAGCGATACAAACGACAAGACTGGCAACACTTATCAACTGAAGAGTTTGTATGAGCACATTGCTGACTTTGCTGTTGATTTTATCACTGCTGGGCTGATTCAATTTGAAACAAATAAATCGTGCATTATTTAAGAACTTGTCTTGGCATTCGCTTGTAGATACGGAGGAAAATCACGATTCCCTAGCCACACAACCCCTTCGAGCTGCCGAGATTCGATCCGCATACTTCCTAGAAACAGTTGTAGTGCGTTACGCTGACAGGAGCCAGCTCAGCGAACGGCTCTGTATTCCTGCACAAGTTCATGGCGTTATGTTCAGTGATAGTCTCGAAACCAGTGTGCTGGAAACAGAGGTAAACCACAGAAAATTCTTCGTCAGAAATCTCCGTTTAGGATTTGAAACGCGCACCTCGAAAACCCATATCAGAATTGCTATAGGTGTCCAGTGTTTTTGTTCTTAGATTATTTAAGAAACCAAGTTCATCTACTTAGGTTACACATTGTGGAACGAGGTAAGTAGATAATAATAAATAGTGTACAGTTTAAGAATTTTGAAAGTGGATTCTTTCTAGGTTTTACCCTGGCATTCTTTTGGAGAAACTGAGAAAAGAATATTCAGAACAGCCGAGGATCAGGCTGGAATTCGAACTGGGGTTACCACTAATCTGAGTCAAAAGCATATGAGTTCGAATATTTGTATATCAGGTTCCTGCCTTCCAGACCACGCTATAGCAGCCTCCACTCGGCCAGTAGGCGTCGGGAAGCGAGTATAGCCGAACTATGGGGAAAGGTCGACTACGTTTCTACAGAACTCGGGATACAGCAGTAACAAAGAGATAAGCTCATTTGGTTGTTATCGCTGAAAATAGATGTCACATAAAAAATGCAGTCTACTTTCTCTGTACATTTGAAAACTGTTTGTTGAGTTACGGGAACATTGACAATTGTCTGTAACCGGCCCGTCCTTTTGAGTTTCAGAACTGCAATAAAATGCAATAAAACTTGCCTACAGATGTCAACCACACCCACAGTCTCCGAGAGTTTAGTTCGAATTAAATGATTCTTTGTTTAGAGTCCATACGAAGATCACATAAAAATAAGAAGAAGAATAAAATTAGGTAAACCAGTAATTTATCCTTTATCGTACTAAATTTGTATTTGCAAGGGAAAAATGTATCCCCAAGAATATATTATTTTTATTTGAAATAAAACTTGTGGAGTAGAAAAATGTGTGATGAGAGGACAAAACTCTTAATGTTCTTGGAAGCCATAAATAAATTTATAAAATCCAAACTGTCCGTAAAAGGACACAGATCTAAGAATAACTTAGTACCAAACTCATCAGCTGAATTTTTGATAGTTACTCAGAGAATTTATTTAGAAATTAAAAAATCTTACAAAAGCGCACATATAGACCTATTTTCAAATATAACGTGTGCCTTCGTAATACATTTCGAGCTATACGTCATAAATAGTTGCGAGTAACATTCCTTTTTCTACTCCAAATATTTATATTCTGCGTATTCTTTGAACAAGGAGCATAATACGATTTCATGATAAAGAGGGACAGTCTGTTCTCACATTTTCCTGAAAGTAGTGAACCGACTTTGATTAAATTTAGTGACGGAGTCTATGTGGGATCTTGTTGGAGAACATAATAATAGCTCATATCAGTCAAGTTTAGATCTAGTTTTGGGATAACGTCTACGGATAAACTTACTGCTTTTCGGAACAGTCCTACCAGTATGTTACTGACAGTGAACGCGTCCACCGTCTTGTATCTTTAATGAACGAGCTATCGCTTCAGAAGAAACGCTGCCTTAAATCGATTGACTTGATAGCTTCACGAAAATGTAAAGAAAAAGAAACAAGACAAGGAAATAAATAAAAAATAATAATGAGAATAGAACTGAGATAATCTGTTTGTAAACTGTTTTTGAATATTTATATTACATTTAATTTTTAATTTTATTTCATGTTAGATATTTCAACGATAATTTTACTCGGTTGGGTTACCAGCAATATTTATTAATGTTTAACGGAACTTTCCTCAGTAACTTCACACAAATCCAAAGATAGCTTCGTCAAATAGACCAAAATCATCTCTTCCTTAAATCATACTTACTACGTGTTCATTAACTAAAACCTTCTGATTTGAGACCAAATAACCTATGCAGTTTAAACAACGTCATGGAATAATCTAATAATCACTTAGTATAATACTTGGGCTTGGGGTTTTCACTTCTCTTATGGGCCCAACTGCCTTCCTGAACACACTTTTTTGCTACGTTTTAGACCGCGACTCCTGGACATGAGAATTTTGATTACAGCATCCGAGTCAACGGCTGATGCAAGATAATCAGAAGAATCTTTCTTCACACAGTTTATCGCGCCTGCCTACGTCATTACATCCTAATTACAAAATTAATTGACAACAAGCCTACTGAACCCAGTTACCGTAATAATCAGCACTCGCATTACGTAGGCCTCTGCAGAATATTAACAAAATCTATACATCTTGCAGCCTAACCCCTCAACGTACAATGATAAATATATGTACCACCTTTTTTAACATTCAGTACCTCTGCATTTCGTCTATAAAGTTTTATTACGGGCTTCTCATGTTCCTCAGAATAAACAGTGGTTAATATCCTTAAAATCTATTAACCAATTGGTTTGTGATAGAGAGACGTTGCTTTTTTGAAGAAGAGGCTGAATTATAAATATTATTAGGATTATTCGAAAGTTTAACTAGTACAAGGGTATTGCAGGCCGAATAAGGATGCCGTATCTAGACTACAGGAACCATGTTTTATATCTTTCTATTGTGATTTAACAACGCTGTAAGAACTTTCAGGCTTACACTGCGGTGAAGATGTCTCATTTTCTTCTGGGTTATGATGCAGTGTAGACTCGTACTTGGATACTAGCGTTCGGATAAAAAATTACTATCATCAACCCAGAAGATGGAGACAGTACGTTTTTCCGAAACATTGTATCTACCTACAAGTCCACACGGCATCAGAACTCACCGATATTAACAACAGTGTGATTCTTGTTGGAACTCACATATGTTCATGGAAACTTCACAGAACTTAAAACTTTGCATACCGTGCAGTGTATTGTTATATAAAATCACGGGACGTCGAAACGCGTTTGGCACTAAGTGTCTTTTCAAGTGTGAACAGTTTGTGTGAATGCATGATTTTATATATTCACAAAACTTAAATTTATCAAGCACCACAAACAATTTGAATTAACAAAGGGTAGGGAGATATGCGAAGTAGCTAGAATGTTTTTGTATTCGGGATTGAAGTACAGATTTCAACTCTTGAAGTTTGATTTTAGTACAAACATCTATTGGTATACAGACAGAAAATAAAAGAACACTTGACATCTGCTAGAGTAAACATTTACTATTTGCAGAACCTAAGCAGAGAAACTTTCAAAAGAATTCTGTATTGTTTGCATCTCCCTTTAGCTAGCTGTATTGAAACATTTTCATTCCTCGGCTCTCAGAGCATAGAGTGTAGTATCATGCTGTCTTTCTCTCTGAATCCAATTCTGAGTTTAGCTTTCAGAAAGTGTCACGTTCAATTCCTGGCGTCATGAATTAATTTGTGTAATCGATTCTTCCTCTCAACACGAAGGCGTCTTCCCATACCATCAACTAGAAATTCACAGCTGTCGCTTGCCAGAATGTGTTACTATTCACTTCCACTCTTCAAAGAACTGTCTATCTTCTTAATTTTTATTTATATGCCTATTTACTTTATATAAACAAAATTAAATTATGTAGTGAATATTCTTTTACGCTATGTATTAAATGTATGTGTATACAAGTAAGACTTATTAGTAGTGTTGGGGGATTTAATAATAGCCAACTGCATTTCCGCATGACCTGACTCCTAGAACCTGGATTAGCCACTAAAATTGGCGTGTTCTAAAAAGTAAAAGCAACAACAACGAAGATATTTATTATAAATTATTTCGCGCAAGATTATATTAAAAAACATCATTATGTATTTCCGATCAGTTTTGATTTAATTATTAAATTCTCATTTGTTATAAAAAGATAAGTTCAATAATATTACGTATATAAACTATAAAATGTCTTCAATTCTAGACCAATTCAGTCCAAAATGTTCAAAATCAATAATTTTTTATTTTACATTGTTTCATGCTATAGCCAAATATAATTTCTGCATACACATGTGACATGTCAACCAAATATCGAATTTAGGTTATTTGTTCTTGTTCTAAGTTAATATTCTGAAAAAATAACTCATGAATTCTTGTATCAACATTTCTTCAAATTCCGTTATCTCTATACTTATACTTGCATAGCTTATAAAAAAATAATTAATTTCTTTTAAATTGCACATCTTTGTTTATATTTAACTGCTTTACATCCAGCAACACTTTCAGGAATCCAATTTAACTTGCTTAAGTCCTACTTTCATAATGTCATATTTCTCACGTTCATACCCAGAGACATAGGCAGCATGCTCTTTCGAAACGTCGATACCCGTACCACATCTTCAGCTCCGTGAAAACTTTAAATCTCATTAATAACTTTCTAAATACACAGCATTATAAAATACGAGCACGACGAGGTTCCTTGGCGTCTTATCAAACATTTTTTATATGCGTCTTGTTTAACTTTTGTCAAAATTCTCTGTCATCACAATAGGAAGGCAGGAAACCACCTTTTAATCCAAGAATTTTAATTTGAAACGGTTTGTTCCTTATAAACTACATTCTCTCATCTTAGTAACGTACATGTTTCAGAACCATACATACAGTATAATGGCTGAAACAACTGCATGTATACCTCATAAATAAAACAAGGTCTTCATTTAATGGCCACAGATTATGTCATTCTCCTCTAATGCTATATTGCACGAAGGTTCAGAATGCAGGAGTTAAGCTCTGTTGCTAATTAAGTCAGGTTAATAACCCGATTTTTGAACCGCAGTAGATTGTTCCTGTTTCATTATTGATGACTCCCCCCCATCTATAAAAAAACAATCATGATCGATTCGCGTCAGTGTCGAATAGTGCGTCATGACCTTCCCATGAACTGGGCAGATGCATAATTTTTTAATTATCACTGTAACTGACATGAACAAGTATTCTCTCCCACACAGTAATCGATATTGGTCCAGTACGATCTTAAGCATGTTTCTAGTATACTGTGACGTCATACGTACTTCACAGGAAAATCGAAGCGCTTACAGACTGTTCAACATCAGCGACAGCACTTAACATATGAAATTATAAAGTGCCAATGTAACAACAACCAATCACCTAAAACGAGAGTAGAACCAACTACTAAAACGTCGTGTGCATCAAGCACACCTTTAGCCAGTGGACGACGTCCAACACAGCGTTACTGTAATTACTAATAATTAAGACAACTGCAAATTTTCCATCTTATTTCTGTTAATTGTGGAACATGGCTTCTCATCGTCAAGGAAAAACGCGGTATATAAGTAATTAAAATGATACGAACTGTGCTTTTCAAGACAATGGATAATTATGGTTTTGTAAAGTATACAAGAGCTTACAAGAGAAGACCAGCAAATTGGTATGAATACATTTAGCTCCATTAAAAATAAAAGAACGAGCAAAATGTAAGGCAGAATTTCGAGTAAAATAGCTGTTAAAAGCATTTGAACAGCTTCAGTTTACGTAAAAGGAATAAAGTCCCAACAAAATATAAACAGGTAGGCCTAAGTCAGGCATTCACATTTCTTCACGCAAAACAAAATCTACCGCCTCAGGAAGACGATAAGAAAAATAGAGGATGGCTCAATATTGCCTTTCATAAATTTGAGGAAATGTTTAAGACCGTAAATAAGAAAAAAAAAAACATAATGGTCCGGAAAGGTGTTTATTTTGATTTAGAGCCCTTTAAAGTTAACACGTGTTGTAAATATCTTACATGTACGAAATTTTTTCCAGTCACTGTGCTTAATCATCCTCGTAACTTAAGATGCATAGTGACTTAAAGAATAAAATCGAAAATAAAGACGTGGTGGTACATTTTAATGTACTATTCCAGCATTCGTCCGGAAAGGTTGAGAAAATAACAAAAACCTGTAACGACAGCCGTTTATTGGTCGAGATCCGAGACCTACGAAGTACGAGTGATGATCAATACACAATTAACATTGAACGGAGAAGGACGTAAAGTACTTATCGGTTCAT
>NW_019060413.1:133585-147492 GCF_000696155.1 Zootermopsis nevadensis
CAGTAGCAGCACGGGCAGCTGCGTGAGCGAGCCCGCGGTCGGCGTCGGGGGTAGAAACACTCGGAAAGTGACCAGTCACCACAGGAAGAAGAACAAGATCTTTGATTTGGAAGACGACGATGTCAACGTCAGTTCCTTCACTCACAGGTAGGCTAGCTACAATGTCGCGTGCACTTGCACCTTCGATTTTATTAACTTGTACTGACACGCCAGGAACTTGAACATGTTTTCAGTTTCAGAATTGCTTCTGTTTAGTCCTTATGCATCTCTTTTTCTTTATTCACTGCTTTCCTTCTTTGTTTCTTTCATTAGTATTCTCTTTATTTTTTTATTTTCTTTCTCTGGTACTCCATTAAAATGCTGTATTCATATTTTGTTTTACATGTCAAACTTAGCTTCTTCACATTTATGATATATACCTTGACAGATACATTCCAAACATCACTTATATAACAAAACTAAATGAACATAAAACAATATTACCTTCAGTTAAATTATAGTAATTCTTTCTATTTCCGCATTTAATGTTTTTACCCTTATTAGAGGTATTTCTGCAAAGGTTTCTTCTCCATATGCGCGAGATCAGACACGTATTTTCCGATAAAGGAAGAATTCCTGTGTAATTATATTTCTGTTTTAATAGGCTTCACTGCAGCCAACTAATTATTACAGTTTTATCTACTTTACGACGCCGATAGCTGGGGTTATTTGGCGTCTAGTGAGAGACTGCAGTGATCAAGAAACTGTAATGTGGAGGGCTGTAAATCGTAATTCTTCTAGCATTACGGGTTTATATGAAACATAATGTTTAGAAAGTGAGAACTCTTCAAAATAGAACCTTTAGTTTGTAAACAACAATTCTTCTTGTAACCTGTAGTACTAAACCCTGAGTGTAACATCGTTTACACATACGCGCGAGCGGAAGACTCATTACAGATAACAATGAAGACAAAACCATTAAATACCACCAGCGAGGAGCGTGGACGGAGAAGCGTAAACTCATTCTACGGATTATTAACAGATTCTTATCAAATACGCAAGACAATTACAGTAGCCATGTGTGAAAAGTACTCGAGTTACGACATGACATAATAAAAATTATTTAGTCTCCTTATTATAAAAACTTTGAAAATAGCCTTTATTAACAAGTAAGAGAACTTCGCCCTTCAGAAACTAAATTGAACGATATACAGCATTGCTGCATTGCTGCAATTTTGCGGTAGTATTTGACAAATATTCATAACATAACGCAAAAAATATAATACTAAACTAAAATTTTGTCTCAAATATTTTAAGTCTGGTAGTCGGTATAAAAGCACATCTCAGAAATCAAAAAGCCTACACATTTTAACCAACAAATTCGGTCCAAATCACAAATTTATGAAAGGCAGAGGCAGGTAAGTGTGCAGATGATACATTGGTCCATCCACAAAAGCCACGAAAGAAATCGTCTTACGTTACGTTAAAAGGGAAAAATAAAATATATATTACAATAACTTGCTGTCTGAGATGTGTTTCGTGGTTCTACGAATTAAAGACGCGAGGAGCCTGAAAGTCTTTTAACTTACCCCAGGAGGAAAAATGACCAGTTTTGCCTCCGAATACTAAAATAACTAACTCATTTTCCGGTATCAGTATTCGCAGATTCAACTCCGACACAACAAGAGGCCGCCTATTATTGTGGGATGATTATTTTCTTTAATCTAGGCCTCCTGCGCCCGAGGAAGGTGTCGGACAGCACCAGGAGCTAGACGACGACGAGGAAGGCGATGACGAAGAAGGGGGTCAATCCGAATCATCGGAGGACCAGCACGTTCCCCACGTCCTGGCACCCCTGCCGCTCCTACAGGGGGGCTCAGACGCTGCAGCCTACCCGGAGGGAGACCACCCAGGTACTCTTGCTCACCATGGACCGCGTCGCTGTCTGCTGTGGGCGTGCAAGGCGTGCAAGAAGAAGACGGTCACAGTGGACCGCAGAAAAGCAGCCACGTTGAGGGAACGAAGAAGACTGCGCAAGGTATGCACTTCGTGATTAATTGGGCTATACAATGACGCTGACTCACCTGCAGGCGTTATTTGGCATGGCATTAAATGTGAGATGGTTACGAATGTTAGCATTCCATTCACCTGAGATAATGAGAAAATCACAAACAGTTTCAGCCTGAGAATCGAACCGGAAAATTCTAGACCACAAGTCAGAACCAATGTCGCGTACTCAAACCTACTCAAGTTGGACTTCGTGATTTTTGGTATGCTCTTAAAGACGCTGTGTGCACTGCAGACGCTGAATAACTTCGTCTGAGATGTTACAATGACAATGGAATGACGTCGGAGGAAGCAGAGCCGTATTTGAGCGAAAAATCCCGACGCCTCTGCCAGGAATCGAATTCAGTCTCCAATTCCGCATTCATTGCGGGAAGGTGATTCTCCAAGCTCTCTTAACTTGAAGCAAGGAAAGCATTTACTGAAGTCACTCGAAACGTCTTTGGGAGGAGGTAGCTGGGTACATCTGGAGCGTGTTTCAAGTCTGTTTGCTGGGGCCGAGCCGCGCTGGGCCGGTAGCACGGTTCGTGAGCTTCGGATTGACATGAGGCTAATTGTTGGACCCTGCTGACAGGTTTAGTGGCTGCTACTGGCATCACCACCACCACCAACATAGGAGAGAAGCGAGACAGAGAAACGTCCCAACACAAACTTCGCAGCTTTCATCTCTCTCTGCTCCTGTGTATAGGAGAATGTATGTTGACAAGCAGTTCGGTGACAGCCAGTCTACTTCATGTTTTCTAACGTCTGGACTCCGTCCTGGATATAGGTACATGGAACTCACGATAAAAGAGCGTGTTAATCTTAAACATTCTGTGCAATGGCATAAGATACGCGGATAGATCAGTCGGTTAAGAGACTGGCTGCAAATTGGACAGCTGTAATTACAACGGCAACTATTTTTTCCCACAAAATACGTCAAGTTAAGGATATGGATACCACGCAATTTATCTTATCCGATTGGAACAGAAGATTCCTTTGCTGGGATAAAAAACGGCCAGATCATGACGCCAACCACATCTAGAGCCGTGGTCAAGAATGAGTGGAGTTGGAACTCCGCGCGCCCTACACGGTTTTATGACAGTTCTTAAACTCAATGGCAGATTTTTCTTCATGAAAGACAGAGAAAGAAAGAAGGATGAAACATAAAAATTCAGTCATTAATAAACACTTAGGTTGTGAAATTATATATTCTCAAGGCGGCGATAAAAAAGAAAACTGTCTTCTGAGTTGCTCGCTGCCTCCATCGTCAGGGCGACGGCATAATAACCCAGAAGAGAGTCATCTCTCTCTACTTAGGTTAATTATGTATAGTAGGCTACTTATGCAACAATTTTATATTTACATGAAATCACAGACTGGACAATCAGCCTCGAGAAGAAAGTCCTGTAGCTAAATACATCAATCAGTCGCATTATTCGCCGTAAATAAACATTATAAATAGGCCGATACCAGTATACATAAAAAGCTCGATAAGTTTTATTCTCTAATATGATTTGTGTTATCAGAGTGCTAACACGTGTATTAACGGAGTGGGCAGAATATGGTCCAATTAACTGGCTTCTGTGAACATGGTAAATTTATTTATCTGTGATTTGTTTAACGACTCTGTCAGAAACCCAGACTGTACAGAGTTGGATGATGAGATAATTAATTAATATTTAAAAAAAACATTAAAGGACGTGGTAAAGCCCTGACATTATTATCCAAAACCTTGCCTGGAGGGATTGAATTATTATTATTTAGTGTTCTGTCTGACGACAGGTCCATTATTCTGCCCAAAAAGAGTTCGCCAGTTTTCCCTATTCTCAGCCTCTCGTTTTAAATCCTGAAACTTCATTTTCTTTCCATGTTTAAGATCGTCAGGGACTGAATACAACCAAAAAATTAATCGATCAGGATATTCGCTATCCGGTCCGAAATTTTAACCAGGGACCTCCCGAATAAGAAACTGAAATGCTATACACTCAGCCGCGACGTTTAGTGATCACAGGGATGAATCTTCAATCTATAAAAGCAAAGAATTTCTGTCCTGGACTTACATTTTGGACTTTTAGTTAAGTCGCTCATTTCCAAAGAACCGGTTTATCCTAACAGATATTTTACTGCGTGTTATTTCATCACATCTGCCAGGTGAACGAAGCTTTCGAGGTGCTGAAACGGCGTACGAGTACAAACCCTAACCAGCGACTCCCCAAAGTGGAGATCCTGAGGAACGCCATCGAGTACATTGAATCCCTAGAGGATCTCCTTCAGGATGCGACGCAGCACGACGGCTCAGGCGCCTCTGGGGCGGGCAAGCTGGAGATTGTTGGCTGCGCAGCCAACTGCAGAAGCGGAAACACAGATTACGTGGTGAGTCGTACGCAACCTACTGCTCGTGACCTGGCTTTGCGGCTCTGTAAGGAATTTCCGTTTCGCTATGTTTTAGGCGCAAACTCGACCACTCGCGCTGTAGGCGACCTGCATGCGGCTTGATCAATATTATCGTTGTTTGAATCTTATGTTACGTCAATTTGTAGCCGAATAGAATACGGATTACGTTAAATACCAAGAAACGTGAAAGTCATCAGTGTTACGTGCACAATTAGGCAACGAATATTCTCAATACCACTTATTAAAATGAACTTGAAGTGGAGATTCGTAACATTTCCTTTGATTGTGCCACACACCGCTGTTATATAAACATTAAAGTGTTTACAAGGATTAGCAATTCCTTCGGTTAAAGACGCTTTCTGAACTGGTTCTGTTACACAGCGATAAAAAAAATTATACTGTGAATGATAAACGTTAAAATATCTTAAATAAAACCGTCGTGGGCTATTTTAATGCACTGTCGCCAAGTTTCGTGCACCGAATGAGAAAAATAAAAGAATCAGGATAGCATACCTTCGAGTCGAGCCGAAACCTCCCGAATGCAAAGCAACTGCGACAGTAAAATGTACTAAAGCTGTGCATTAAAGTGTGACTCAGAGAGGTTGTGAATTTACAAGAGAAGATCTCTTCATGTTATTCTGTCGAGCTATTAGGGTGGAGGAGTAACGGACTTTACGAGTTTGAGAAGCTCCAGTTTCTGTTCTATTAACATAAACACACACATTATCCGCATGATTCAGAAGCGCTTTTATATTTTATGAAAAAACTGAAAACTTCCGACGCTATCAAAATATGTGGAGACAAGTGAGAATCAGGACATAAAATACACACGATACGATCAACAAAGACTTGTTACTTCATGTAATACAGTAACTCTTCACTTGACTGCAAAAATCTCTCCTTGAACGTTGTCTGTTAATGAAAACGAATTTTCCATTGATGGAAAGCCCATAATTAGATATACACGTTCTTGTTTATTGCATGCCTTTTGTTTTCCGACAAGGCTTATTTTAAGTTTTATCCTATACCTACAGAATATCAATTAACTTCCACTGATTAATAATCACTCTAATAATTCAATAGTAGTATCATGGACAATTGTAATCATACATTTCTATAACGTTTCTATAATTCCAATTTTTAATGGATCAACTTAAATCCGAAATAATTACAAATCCAATCCGTTATAATTAATACTTCATTTATAACAATATATAAATGTCCATTCATGCATCACCATACATGTATATATATTAATTTATTGTAATTAACTTTGGTGAATTTGAATTGAACGGAACTAATTAAATCGGACAAAGTAAAAGACAATAAAGCACTGTTATTTAGTACCATCGGCGTACAATGATTCACTCACTAGTAGAAGCATATTGGTCGACATGGCTGACAGCATACACAAGTTAAGAAACTCTACCGTGTCATATTACAAAATGGTAAAATTAATAGATCATCCGATATCTAGATAATAGTTTACTACGAACATAGTATACACCCACCTTGAGCAAAGTTACAAAAATCAATCAGCGAAATTAAACTACATTTTAGGTGAAGATTTCTGTCTTCTGGGTTGTTACACAGCGCAACCCAGGAGACAGAAATCTTCATAACCGCTGTGAAAACCTCAAATCATATATACACTTTAGGTGTTCGGCAAGAACAATATTGTGCAAATTATGTGCCTCCTCAAATGAGTCACAGTCATGTTCAGATGTTCTTATACGGACATGAAATCGTTACAGTTTCAACCACGCAGAGAATCGATTTAATCGTCGCTGGCACCCATTTTCTTTCATTGTCAATCTGACTTCTCTTGGTAATACAGAGATTGTAACTTTTAAATGACTAGTAGCTGACAGACATCTTCCATTTACTTTGTATTTTATGATGACGTTGCATGTAAATCGCCCATGTGTTCCTGATTATCTCAAGACAACTAACAGGAAATGCCACTGTGTAATATACTTACACTTTGTGCCTCTTCATATTTTTATTAACACTAAATATAAAGTTTATTTACTACTGTAATAAATAAATAGGCCTAATTATAATTATTTTTTTCATTTCATGTCACTGTACATCCGGCCATACACTTCACATTTACTCTATCGCAAAATTATGTAAAAAAGGGGTCATATTTCATTCTTGATGTCAATTCGTATCCCCTCCTCTTCCTAAGTTGAAAATACAAACATTAAAACGTTGGGCTTCTTACAACATGTTTTCACAGTCACAGACAACTATTCGGTGACATCATAGCAACATATTTCTTCCCAATGATAATATAAACTAGAATTTACGTTTCTTTTCCAAACGTAGTCTCGAAATAATCATAATGTAGGCCCACGTTAAACGGAAACTCGTAAATAAGTCACATTTAACAGTCGTCGAAATTGGAGTAACACGGATGTCTTCGTACGGGTAATAAAACTCGTGTTCAACAGTAAAACATCTTCAGGAGTGACTAATATGTCCATCAGCTCCCACTTTACACTGATATATACAAGATTCGGTTTTATTATATAAAACACGTAAATAAGCTTATACTTTCTTTAAGAACTAACATATATTACGTTATTTGTAGAAAACAGTAGTAAAAACTGCACTTGGAAAAAGAAGGCGTGTTATATTTTGGCAACAAAATGAACATCTTGCTAGAGACGAGTCACCATGCCCCCGGGCTCTTAGTGATATAGTCGCCGCATCAGAGAAGGCTATCTGGAGATGGTTGTCTTCTGGGTTATGCGTAAGCCTTGCAAGACAACTCGGCCACATATCTGAAACCGATTCTCGCGCACTACTTACTGATCGCCCTGATGATGGACGCAGCAGGAACCTCTGAAACGTTTGCGAACTTCTACAAGACTACACGTTGCTATAAACCATAAGAAAACCATCTTCTTATTGCTTATATTTTTTAGTATCGAACTTTAACAAGCACCATGAATTTCTTTAATGATCTGACCCAAAACATTCAAACACGAGTAGCCCAAGTACTTCAGGTAGTGGATGTCCTAGGTGTAAACTTTGTTGAACACGTAAGCCAAGTTAATAGAGACGTATGTGCAGACATTGGTAATCCGCATCGAAGCCCATATTGAGGGGCAGTTAACATTTGGCGTGCAACTTTTTTAAAACACTTTTAAAGGATTTGAAGCTTTCATAGCTTTGCTTCCTGTTTCAAAACGTTCGATGCGCACTTTATACGGCAGCATGATCATGAAAAATGATTGTTGGAAAGGAAAGCGGACATTATTTGAGGTGTTACTTTGGGCAAGATTCGAACGCGAGAAATCTTGAATGTGTAGTTTGGCTCCTACTTAGAGTTAACTTACAAAACAATTCATTCTTTTGGGTATTTGGAAGAAATTCCTGAACACTGACTTCATCTCAAACACTCTTCCTACACAGGACAACACGTCATTACATACAGTGAACGTAAATCCATGGTCCGATCTAGATTCGAACTCTTGTCCCAGTGTTCGGACGGTCAAACCCTAGAGTAGTCACTGATCACCAACTACCGGCGAGCAATGGCAACAGTGACCGCGACATTCATTCTTGGTCGCCTAGAACTCGACAAATTTAATGCAGTGACTCTTGAAGTCCTGCTGGTATGTACGTAATACGGCATCGCTGCTAGTCTCCCACACTTAGGGGAAGCAGGCATGTGGCTTCCACATGTTAACGCGGTGTACTATAACATGACACCATCAAGTCTCTCTGTTGTTGTTCATGAAGAATCATAATCATCCCAGCAGCAGGGAGGAGGAAGAGGGGTCCATTCACAAAAATCCATGCATCATATCCAGTCATCGCCGTGAAGTTCATATACACGAAGAGTGAGTTTATAATGATACACAATACGCCCCATACAGAAAAGACAAAAAAGGTTTTTAAGAGCTGCTGGGGAAGATTCGTATATTCTTAAGAAAATAAACGTGAACAGTCTCATATACAGCAGTTCAGAGCGTAACGTATACATAAAAACGTGCGGCAAATTGTCTGAAATAAAAATACAGGAAAATCAGACCCTGTGTCACGTTTTAAGTGTAAAAACAATCCCGTTTGCAAGAAGGTAATAAGTTGTTTTAATCAGACGTCTGAGCTAAAGTGTCGTGTTATATTTTATAGGGATATTTTATTGTAAATTGTTCATTGTTAACATTTAAAATCATTTAATATTACCATCTACAATTTTTTTTTTTTCCAAATGCGAATTAATGTTTGGTATTATGGCGACTTGTTTCTTCAAGCCAGAATTTTAATGTTGTACTAATACAGAGCGCAGGCTCGTAATTCATATAAGCATTTTAGATGAAACTATTTAGATAGATTTTGTATTTAATTAATTAACGTTATTTAATATGAAAACATATGTTTTATTCATATGATCTTACTTAAATAGGTTCATTTGATACATAATTAGATATTATACTGTATTAACATCAATTATTTGTTAAATTTATTAAAGTCTTTAAAATCGTTATAAAAATTTACTGTCGCCCTTAAGTTTACTGAACAGCTGGAAAGACCACTTCACTATTATCACTTATGTTCTTAGCTCATACTCATGTTTTAAGATTCTTTTTGTTGTTAGTGTTTTTACATGTGTATGTACATCAACACATAACACGACAGTTTGACATTGTTCTGTTGACTGGAAGAGATAATTCTACTACCGTCTATTTATATGGATATATGTGGTAATGGGCTGGTTTTATGGTGTTCACCGGTGCATCTCCAGAGTTAACATCGTGAACTCAATGAAACATGTCTAGCAAGGAGCAGACCTACTCAGAGCTTCATTCGACAGACAGAAATCTAATGTTGTCAGACCAATACGTAATCAACGCTACAAACGCTACTCTGTTTGCGTTCATAATTTTCTGCTGACGGCACTAATAAACAGCAGAGGTATTGCACTTATAGACATTTTGTTCAGATATTTCGTGAAGTAATGTCATATAAAGATTTTGTAAATGGAATACCACGGGGACTGTAGAAATTATTACAGCACTGCCATTCATTTTTTTTGTGTATGTTGGTAAAAGCGACCGTTACAAAAATAGGCAACCGAAAAACAGATGGTGCTTCCGTTTCTTAGATTTGGAGTTTGCTTTGCGGGTTCCTACGTTTATTTCTTTTTCCTGCGTTGTATACTGAGAATGCTGCAATGGAATTAACGTGTTTTCGTAAATCTTAATTCTCAACATGTGGACAAATTAATAATATATACTTCAACCTTGTTTCGTTTTAGAAGTTTCTATACCTTCGTTTGTAACTTAGCAGCAGGACAAAACTTTCAGTGACACTTTTACAGCATCAAGAATGAAGTCAGGACATTATTTCAGTGACGGAGGATTTACGATTTTTTCACTGTTTTTATTTTCCTTTTTCCTCTGCTGCTGCAAGGAAAAGTAAGAGATATGTGTGCTCATTAGTCGCTAGGGCTTTAACTGCAATGAAGCAGAGCAGGCCAAACTGCGAACCATCTGACGGTGATGTATGATGTGCCTCCCCGAGGGATGGGGTAGGTTCAATAGGGCTGACCCCAAAATTCGGATGTAGCTGCTGCATGAAGCCTCTATTCGTTAGATAACACGCAACATTAACTGATGGTCGCGGCTGGATAGTTACGAACCTTCCTGCGTAACCGTGTTCGATTCTCGGCACGGAGGCTTGCTATTCTTACAAAGTCCTTCCAGGTAAATACAGGGAAAATAGACCAATATTAAATGAGATTATGATTATTTTAATATCGTCAATATAATACACAGTAATCTCCTCAGCCAACGCTGTATATTGTATGCAGTTGAAAAATACCGTTAAGAAACTAAGAAGCAAATAATATGTAACATTTAATGTGAAAAACAGCTAAAATAAACTCCTTATACGCTCTTCGCCTTTGGTCTTTATGTAAAGACTTTTAAGACATTTATACCCGAAATTATTTAACGCGAGGCAATAGAGAAGTTTTAAATAATTTGAAGTCCATTTCGTTGCATGAAAAACTAAAATTACAATCTTTTTACCATGGTACCCATCCTTACTTGGAATACAAATGTTGTAACTGATGGTAAATGAAATGAAATTTTAAAGTTTTACTCACTTAATGCTTTATCTGAACTTGAAGACTTCCGGAAGCCGTAAGGAATATGTGAATATCTGGACCCCATAGGAGTTTACCATAAATCTCCCAAACAAATCTTAAAATACTGCTCGGTTTCAACATCTACACGCACTCACGCACATACATATAGCACTAAGTCTATATAAGGGGCATCCACAAATTAGCGGACGAATTGTAGGGCTTGTAATTACATAGTAATATAGTTCATTCGTACTCCATACACTGGAGTACAGCAGAACAGATCAGCATCGTTAGCCAGCTAGGTGTTGCTGGTTAGGTAGTTGGTTCTTATGCTGACGGCGAGGCCCCAGCTGATTGAAGCTTCTATCGAATCATTTTTTCTGGTCGGTTCTACCGTGTTCCAACGTATGCAGAACTAGTAAGCCACAAAAGTAAGACAGAAGACTTTTTATTTTTCGTTTTTTGAAATGTTAGTCGAGATAACGTGGCTGACACGGTTAACATGAAAGCTCCGCCCCTAGAGTCAGTCCATAGTTCTTAATGACCGGTGCATCTTCCTATTAATTAAAAACGCTGACATCGTCAATGTAAGACAGTGACACACGCCGGGTTACTGACTATAAGAAAGTCTGGAATTTAATGTAAACTTGTGCCAATGAAGAATCCTGAAGTGAAATCCTGTATTTCTAAAAAAGCGAGGGGGTTGAAAACAAATGGTGATGTCGCATTTGTACAAACAGCCTATCAGAACTTTTAGTTTTTCTTCAGACGCAGTTTATCTTGCAAAGGGTGTGGGCTGGGTCGGTCTCCAATAGCACATGTGCTGTAGCATCGCAACTTACACCGGTAGCGAGAGACAACTGACGATCGTCCCCCCGATTAAAATGAGAGATATTCTTAGTCCACGGGGGCTCTGGAATCCCGCCAAAATGTCGACTTGCTTGTGTACGCAAGGTATACCAGTAGAGTACTGAGACGATTCTTCGGTAATAATGAATACACCGGCAGCTACAAGCTACAGTATGCGTCATAAATATGTCCCGGTTCACAATCTACACGTACGACGAAAAAGGTTTTATGAACTCTGTATACAAGAATGGAAGAGTTCGCTGAAGTTCACATATTTTCTAAACGTGTTTTATAGTAGATGAGGTGGATAGGACATGACCGCGGAAGGAAGAAATGTATACAAAATTTTCGTCTGCAATCTGAAGTAAAGAAACCACATGGAAGAACTAGACGCAGATGAAAAATAATATTAAAATTTATCTTAAGATTTGGGTAGGACGTCGTGGACTGGATTTATCTGGCTCAGAACAGGAACTAGAGGCGAACTCTTGTCATCACGGTAATGAAACTTCCGTTTCCACAAAAGGTTAGTAATTTATTGACTAGGTGAGCGACTATCAGACTCTAGAGAACGAAACTGTTATATTCAATTTCTTAACTATTTGTTCTTTGCATGCTGAGGCTTGCGATCATTCTAACTGCCTATTCAAGGAGTTTAATAAAAATGTATAAAATATTTTTGTTTAAAATTTAATTCTGACTATAGACGAATTTTCAGACACATATGTTATGTAGCGTCCAGTGGGAGGATTATTAAGAAGACCAGATTTTAAAGGAATCGGTAATTATATTCTTTAAATATTATCCCAGCATTTATTTATCTCGAGCGACTAAGAAAAAACACGACAAGACTTCAATCATAATGGGCAATCTCCAGGCGCAGATTTTATTCCGGCTTCTCCGAAATAAGAAGTAGAAGATTAAACCGTTCAGATATAATTCATTAGTTCTGAATCAGAACAGGACGAGGGCTGCCGAAGTAACTTGAAACACAGTTAAAAATGACCCAAAAATAAGGCGGACCCAATAAATGGCTACGTTTGCAACACATGCACACGCGTTTCGCCATTAAGATTTATCCCGCGCTTAAATATTTCTTGTATGCGACATCAAAGAAATCGGGAGACAGGCACGTGGTAAGGAAAAAATGTGCACTGTTGTAAGCTCGTGTATTTAAGGCAAACACTTTTGGCTCTCTATCGAATCAAATTATCGATACCCTTGAATTTAACCGATCTAAGGCCTTTACGTTATCTCGTTACAGAGGTGGCACAAATTATCCCAACAAAATGAATCTTTGTTACGTCAGACAGAGAGAAGGGTTAAATAAAACATCTTTGGGCACAGCAACACGAAGCTGCCATTATCGAAGAAAGGGGTGCAGCTGAGGTACAGGCTGTAGTACTACTCTGTTTCAGATTGATAGGGGTTATAGGGCATTGCCTACGCTCCTGTATCCCATTATTCTAGTCCACTGCGTGATCGAATGGGAATGACCAGCATACAAAATACTTTGCACTGCAGATTTCAATACAGCGCTCGTTTTCTGGTTCAACTGAAATCCGAAATACGCGTTAGACTAATAAACTGTAAAAAGGGGCGCCACTGTAACGTTTTAAGCCTACATCGTGTGGTCCCCGACCATGTATCTTGACTGTCCTGAGTCCCCTTGCGGATGTCCGCGGTCCGTCTAGGTAAACTGCATTTTATCGGTTTGAATCAGACCACGATTGACTTCTTCTAGTTTCATACCTTTTCACAGTTCATTATCGTCTTCCCACATTATTCGAAGCTATAAAACATCCGCAGTTTAAATGAGTTTTATGTTTCATAATTTAGCCAATACGCAAGAGGCGTGAAGTTAAAGGTGGATGAAGAGACTTACTTGCTTAGAAACTTCACAATTTGTACTATTCACCAAATAATGTGAAGTTCTTTGCATCAGAAATTATAAAACGAGGAGAATATTTAGTAAGAGTGAGTTAAACAATAAATAAACATAATTTACTGGCAATCGACCGACGATTGCTATTTGCCAATGATAAAGGATTAATCAAATAATTACATTATCCAGGTGAAATTTCAGGGTCTCGCGGTAATGATTACAACTAAGACTGTCTTCTGGAACGTTGCGCTGTGTAGTATGGTAGATTGTGACCGATGTTTCAGAGGATCCTATTGCCTTCATAATCAGGGAGACGACTAAGCACCTTTTAAACGTCGGTTAAATCTATCGCTTTACAGTCCGTAAAATTCTTGCATTACGCAGTCTAAAGGCCCTGTTATTTTAAGACAAACAGGAATTGTAAAGTGTCAAAGGACAACACGTGGGAAGTTTATAAGAATGGTGATTTTGAAGAGACGTGTGACGAGGCTATCAGGTCCTATTTAGGGTATAGATTCCCATTTCTATGAAGAAAGTGGAGACAGACGGTTCCTTAGGGACATGAGGATACAGGTGCGTGCCACATGAACTATTACTCAGCTAATATAATCGCATATCATTTATGTAATCCTGTAAAGCTCACATATT
>NW_019060413.1:152846-180600 GCF_000696155.1 Zootermopsis nevadensis
TTCGTTGTGTCAAAGATTCATTAACACATCGAAAAATGCTTATTGATTTTTCTAATCACGAACACTGAATGTTTATTAAATATTAATTTTTGTCAAAATATGTGGTAAATGACGTGTTCGTTGGCTATACGTCTTTAATATAATAACCAATAAAACTTAGCATTTAATACGCAACTGTAAAATAATATACGATAAATACATAACAAATGCAAATAAGACTGTATCTCGCTGTTGTAATGTGTTTCGGTTTGATTTGATTTCGTGATTTATTTAAAAGTTTTATTAACTAAGTAAGTGATAAGGTACATCATCGAATTGCCGTCAGACTGTGCACAATGAATTTGAAAAGATGCGAAAAGAAAAGGACTTTACTTATTTTAAGGAAGGTTTATGAACCTTTAATATTTCTGGAATAAAACAACGGACAAGCTCATAATTACTAACCTTTAGGCCAATATTTCCATTTCGAATGTCTAGAATCGAAACCAGGAGTGCTAACAATTACATCCTGATGTTTCAATGTAATGTGAAGTTACATGCACTCAGCCACATTCGACAATTTAGCATAGGTCTACTTAAGTTTCAAGAGATTATACTTTTAAGAGACCGGGGGGGGGGGATACGTAATAAAAAAATAACACGACGTTTCTTTCTTAGAGCATTAGTGGAAGTATATTATTCGTAGGGTTCGTATTATCCCTTTTTCAACAATCCCAGATGTTGAAATGTATGGGAAAACGTCACGTAATGAGAGTATAAACCTACATATGAATATATCATTGTGAAACAATACAAAAAACAACATTAAACAGGATGCAGGATGGTGTCTCTTCCACGTGTTGGCTTCAGCATGAACTTTTAAAAGTATGAAGTTCATGCTACTTGTTCAGTGGAACAGGTTCCTCATTACTCGATCCCTTTGAAGCCGAACCTCGTGTAAACGTTATTTAAAAATTCAGTTCCTTTCACAAAGAAAAAACAACTCGTCTCCATTACAAAGATCAACTGTTTAATGTTGTTCAGGGAAATAATCGCTGTTTATTTTGATAATTGTATTCTGGGATACTAGGTTTTGTAGCCTGTTAGAAATTTACCGACGTTTCAGAGATGCTTACATGGCTTAGATGGCGCAATGTCCCAGAACAGAATCATCATCATACTCACCGCCTTGAGAACCTGAAGTCTCACCGAGTTACTGAATATTGAAAAACGATAGTTTACATAGTTACCACTTGGCTTTAATGCTAATATTGACGAATATGGACGCTAAAACTTTTTACGGACTTTGCGTGAACCCAGCAAAACAAATGGGAGGAATGCAGTTTGAGTCTCGGGTTACCAGCTATACTAAGAGTTCTCATATTTATCCTCAGTCTCCTACGCGAATATGACAATAGTGCCAAAATAAAAAGAACATGATTGTCTCTTTCCAAATCTTCACCTGTTCACCACACGCGATCAACTTTCCATCTCATCTGACGACAGATCAAAGAGCGTAGTTTTCATCAAAGACACAGACACACAGAATGCCTTGAGGTAAAGCTCGAAACAGAAGGAAGTCACTGCCACTCTCACTATTTGTCTTTATTTACTTGAGGAGAAAAGAAGCCTCGAGATCAGATGAGCTAGAACGTTCCGGATTATCTCGCTTCAGTGCACTGGATTTGTGAATTTAGTGGCATACATTTGCATATGTAAGTTTGACTGCTATTTTGGAAATTAGCCATCGTCTTGGTTATTTGCTGGTTGCATGTCCAGCGCTGGAGACTAAGGAATGCACCAGAGCGTACTCTAGTGTGTCCCTTAGACACAGCTAGTCTCTCTTACTTACACCTGCTGACGGAGACATATCGTTTCTGAGACGTTGTGCGTTTTTAAACAACTGGCCATGATGATGAAAAATTCTCAAAATAACAGCCGAGCTTACTGCAACACACTATCGTAGGAATCTTTTGTCTGCCATCCATTTCCAGGTCGAGCTGATGTCAATGTGGGTTTTTTTTAGCCTCGACCATAATATGACGCACATTGCATTACTTTCCAGTAAATTAATAATTGTAGGATTTGATGTTTTCACGGCGGTGAGGACAAAGATGGCTGTCTTCTGGGTTGTTGCGCCATGTAGTCTGGTAGATGTCCACAAACGTTTCAGAGGTCATGCTGCCTCCGTCATCAGGGCGGACCTGATACAGGGATTAGCTCTAGGTTTTACCTGAAGACGAATATAGACTCCCATCTCCGAAACGTCGTGGTTTTTATCGATTTTATTAGGCTTGGACGATGGATAATATCCAGAAAACAGTTTACTTCAACTAAATACTATAGGCCTAAACTTATAACGATATTGCTCTCTTCAGGGTAAGCTTAGTGTGTTTCTTGCAGCCTGCCTTGTTACATAGGCCTACCGCTTGGATAAACAATCCATAAGTGGCAAAAAGCTAGTTCTATACTACAAGATATACGTACCTACTACAATGGCTATAATAGCTTTCCAAAGTAAATAGTCATCTTCAAGAAGATATTACATAAACTTATTGGTAATAATACAGCAGAGGTAGCATAATAAAGCCCAGGCCTATTCTTGTGACATTTAATTTCGTGGCTGGAACAACGTTACTGAAAAGCTTGATAACAATTTTCATCTCAGTCGTTCGTAAATATAATTTCTTTTAAATTCCGTTCCTAAAATTAGGTTTGAATCTCCTCTCACTCATCTATGTATAAATTATAATTTCATAGGCAAATGCGCAGCAATTTGATATAATCCTACGTGAATGCCCCAAGTCATCTTTAAATAAGACACCGAAATGTTTCATGGAACATGAGTACATAAAGCAGCATTAACCGCGTACCATCTATTTTCCTTATTACACTCTATGGCAGCAGAACATTTTTATTGCTCAGAAAGACAAGACGTGTACTTTACTTGTATCTCATTTACTAACTAAAGGACCAACACACTACATCTTCATCACGGTAAATACGCAATAAACTTGTGCCGTCTTCATCTTCAGTAAGATCGCCATGTCTAGGAGCGAAAAGGCTGGAATGGTATAACGACAATGTTAAGTGGAGAACACAAGAATAAATCACCTAAGAGACCGAAACATCCACGAGAGAATAATATAACAAATTCGGAAACGAACGCACAGTATAACAGTCCTGGCGCATTTCCAGTGTTTGGTCTTTTACTTTGAGAACGGGTGGGAAATTCCCCAAGCATGAAAACACATGTTGGTCTTCATGTAAAGGGGCCGTTCTTTTTGTCCGATAATCAAAATCGGAAAGCGTCGCCAAATTTTCGTAAGACATCGAAATATTAAATTTAATAAAAATCCTCTCAGCCGTTCTCAAGTTCTTATAGGCGGACGGAGCTTTTTAATAGACGCGAATACGCTTAAAAATTAATTTAATAGTAGTTTATTGATTGCCTGGTTTGTTAGTTAAGCTAGGAGTATAATGAAGTTCACTCATCTGCACTGGTAGCTAGCGACTGTCAGCACAACACATGAACTCAGCATTAAAACATGTGTTTAAACCGAATTATCTGCAGTGATTTCACCTACTTCAGATCTACCGAATCAATTTCCTTAAATTTGGTAATGGAATTTTATCCAGTAGAGGTAAAATGCTTTCGTAGTCAAGGACCTGTCGCCAGAGCTTCGCTTATGACAATGGTGTCTTGTGAAGAAATGGTTATTAATAAAGAAAAACAGAATTTATAAATGCACCATATTACGAATTTTTAATGTAAATTGCGAACTGAACTGAATTTATTCGAACAGGGTCAATTCATGATTTTTGGTAAAAATGAACTGTTTGGGTTCAAAACAACAGGAATTTAATAAATCATCCGTTAGCTATCCTGAGCGACTATTAGCTTCTGAACAAGGATTCCGCTCCAGAGAGGTAGAAATAATAATCATCAACAACTGAAGAAAGCCCTTTAATAACGATGAGAATCAACTAGTCTAGCCTATTCGTACAACTAGATAGTAATATTTCTAGAAATTTTATTGTGCTGTATCTGGGATTCTTAATAACACAACGTTTTAAAAGTCTTGTCTTCATTATCATCTTCGGGTGTCTGAGTGTCGTTATACTAATGGCTATTTCTAACTTATCCATTTTATGAAGTTAGTGGCAGAGGTTTTACTGCAGTCGATACACAGTTCTTAACTTGCACACAAAGTATTTAACATTCATTTTATAATACGTGATTTAGGCCAGTGATGCATGTAATACCATTTATTGATGTATTTTTATGACTACGTGATTCTGACGTTGTCATGACAACACAGCAACAATAGGGTTAAGACTAAACTTCAAAGCAAGAACGTGAACGTTTTGCCAGGCCGTATAAATTCAGTCTATTTCCAGACACAGAGTTAACAGTCTGTCGCTGTAAAACTAAGAGGATTTACCCCTGAATTTAATTATTCTTCAGACATGATGGTAGCAAATACTGTACGCTTCATTTTGTTTTTAAGTCTCAGCTAATCTCACACCTGTCAACGTAAATTCAACGATGGATAATACTACTGGGCTCAAAAGAAAAGCAGACAATTCCTACATTTAGGAAGGATGGAAAAATATCATAATTTTTAATCAATCAATGACTAGAATGAATACACAGATGTTTCTAATCCCACTGTTCCGTGGCAAACAATATGTCTCGTCAGACTGTAAAGTGCTCATTACATAACACAACATACGTAACTAACTTACTAACTACCTTGCGTAAAAACTAAATAAATCGTTAATTAAATATCTTACTTTGTAACAATAATCCACAAAGAAATTAAACAATAAACACAATAACAACGACCAACTAAGTGACTAACTGCCTTAATAATTAACTAAGGACTAAACTAACTTACTTAGATCGGAATTAAAAGTTTCGTTATCATTTTTTATAAATTCTTTACACAAAATATAAACAAATGCATCTCACAAACGACGAAGTTTAAAAGAATTTTTTATTACGGGGCTACACTAAAATATTTCATTCCCAGTGGTTCTGGATCAGGTCAAATCAAAATGTCCGATTTCTAAAAGAACCAGCCCTCCTATCCAATGGGTACAGAGATCGTTCCTCGAGGGTAAAGCAGCGTGGGAGTTAAGGTAACATAATACCTCCATCTAGTGCAAAAGTTAAGAATACATGGATCTATACCTCCACTTCCCCATACGTCTGCGTCTTGGGTAACGTTTAATTAAACACCCCAGGAGAAACCTTAAGTATGTAGTCTACTTTGCGATACGTAATTGCTGATCGTAGTGACTGTCGAGAATGCGGCTTGTAAGGTCGCAAATTCGAATTCCGTTTGTGGCATTGGTATTTGCCCATGATTTTCTAAGCTGTTTTCCCTACGTCGATACAGACCCTGCGATGTACTCATCACCCGTCCAAGAAGACAAACCAAACGTCTAAAACATTCAATGTTTCACAGTTAATTTCGTATTGAAAGTCCTCAGAGCCTGGTCCATAACATTATATAGTGTAAAAGATGTACTGTTGTGATATTTCAGGTTCTCAGGGCGTCTTGTATGAAGATGACTGTCTTCTGGGTTGTTGGGACGTGTAGTCTGACCATTGCCCTCATGGTGGAGGCAGCAAGCATCTCTGAAACGCCCGCAAACTTATACCATGCTACATGGCGTAACACCCCAGTTGACGGCCATCTTCAGACTAAATCGGTTTTTGATCTGTCAGCTATAGGTTTCATCTGTACTAATGTGGAGAAAATAAATTTAAATATCAATTAAGGACGATATACGTTAGAGAAAATATTCCTTGCGCCTAAGAGTACAATCCACTTAACACTCATATTAGATTATACGAGAACTTCGTGTTCCTAACACAGACTGCGGCCAGTTACAATGATTATTCTCCAGCCACATTTGACATATCTGTCTTTGTAGACAGACAGCCAGACGTCTCTGGATCATTACTACTATTTAGATGAGATATAACCACCCATTAGAGGCGTCTTCAGTCATCTGTCGAACACATGAGGAAGCAGTGAGGCATTCTAACCTTTTTAGCAATGAGTCGTGGCGTTTCAGAATGGCAATAATAGTAGTAATAGAATAATGGCTTACAGAATGAGCGGAGACAGAGAAGAGGGAATTAGACAATTTAGGAACTTTTTAGTAAAATATTCTTAGTCTTTTAATCAGGGCTGTGGATTCGGTACTAAAATCTCCGACTCCGGCTTCGGCTTTGATGACGACTCAGAATCCGACTCCTTCATAGAAGCTGAATATGTATTAATGAGGGTAAGCCTACTAAATTGGTAAATGGCACGTTAAGATATTTCATCAACACAACGGCAATCATCAGCCTACGTTTTAGACTCATAACCTATATTTAAACATACGTCTGATCGGTTGATTTGCAGACAGTTTGTATTCCTAAGGCATCGGAACCAAAGTCACAAAGCATTATTCCCATACCATGTGGCTTAACGCGTCGTTGAATCTCCCTAAGCGTGAGGTTGGAGGAGCCTAACACGGTATAGAAATTGTTCTTAAAATTTTATATCGAGGTCGGAGTCGGTACATTTTTACCCACTCCGACTACAACTCCACAGCTCTGGACGTGTCTGTGACATGACATTGATTTCTACGCGACATCAATGATACGTGGGTATGTTCACCAAGATGTATGTTTCTTCAGAAATAAGTGAGGAAAAAATTCGTTTTCTAATGTCCTTGAACTTGAATGACATTGACAGATATGTGACCACAACATACCTATCCCGTAATAACAAAAGCTAAAACGATACAAACCTAACCAAAGAACGCAAAGTAAAGGACCAACTTTAAAACCTGGGGAAAGTTGATACACGTATGGAGTATGTCCCGTTGTAAGCAGTGAGCAGACTAACACAGAGTGGAAAGAAATACATGAAAAGCCTTAAAATTTGTAGATTAATAATCAACTAGTACTGTCAGGATCATGTTACAAACTAGCATCAGAATTTCAAACAGCAACATCACTGGACAAAATTAAATAAATTACGTAGTCATAGTCCATTCTGCCACATAATATTTTAAAAATAACCAGGTTTTACTTTTTGCTGCAATTTCAATATAAATGAAATCGAAAATTTAACCTATTGAATTTCAGAGACATTTAATATACTACTGTCCTTGAAACGTATAATGTTTCAGGGTGTTTTCCACTACATCCTACCATAACAATAAGTGAAGGAACTGTAGCAAGAGTTATGAAAACTGTAGCAAAGAATTGTCCACATCTGTCAGAACACAGGAACACATGCGTCGAAGCCTTTTCATCATGTATACCCACAAAAGCAATCACCTTAAAAATTCACAAACGAGATTTATTTTAATTTACTCGTTATTATGAAGTTTCTTTCAGCGACCGTTTCAAAGAAACAAACCTACTTTTAGTTTAAGCCAAATTGTGCTATGCATTATAGAAACACACATGAATGTGGTGTCTCTAAACGAGCTGGTGTTCTAATTGTATTTATTAACTTGAAAAGCATGCCACTTTTAAAACAGCCGATGTTCAAACGCACATAACCAATAAAGAGAGCAAAAATAGCTTCAAAGGGAGAACTGGAATGTTAATTACAGAAAACTGACTTAGTCAGAAGATAGTAGATGTGAATTTGGGGTTTTAACACAAATTCATGGATTTTGCTTCTGATATAAATGATAGAAGTCAATGTACATATTAGAATTTACTCAGGGCTTCTACAAATACTTCACGATTTTCCTATCTAACAAACCTACTCCATGGACAGTTTGTAGGTATTCAGCTGCTCAATAAATTCGATGAAACCAATATCATAGTACCATAGCAGAAACGTACAACTTAAACGGACAGTTATAAGATAATGAATCGATGTTGCAGCCACAAAACTGAAATATGAAGCGAAGCTTTCCCGACGACTGAAGCTGATGAAATATTCTCGGGCTACAAGCCACGCCAGGTGGCTGAACGGTGAACAAACCAAATCTTTTGCCAACGTTTCGATAACCATCTCTGTTCCCATCCTGCAACAAAGTAATGGACTGGTTACCCAGCAACCCTGAGGATAAGAACAGATATGGTTCTCGAAACGTTGGTGTTTCCTCGATTCAGCCCTGAAGAATTTACTGTACTTAGTGGCCGTGAAAGCTCCAGATAACACAAGATACTCGATCATACATTAAATAAATTACTTACCACAGGTTTTATTAAGTACAAAGAAGGGTTGAAAAATGTCCACCAAGGGTGTTTTATCTATTTTTTCACGCCTCATTAAATCTAATGTCCATTTACTGCAGACAGAAACTTACCCTCGCACTCTAATTTCACTACATAAGAGTCGAAATGTAACATACCTAATATTTAGTATTACTTCATATGGAATTATTCATTGTAATGATGATGAGTACCGCTTGAAAATAACGAACTAAACATGAAACAATCTAGACTAGACAAATCAGCATCATTGAGGATGAAGTTGTGAAAACGAGTAAGATGATTGGTGATGAAAAGAGCACAAGTCGAAAAAGAATATTTTAACAAATTTAAATATTTCTTTGGCTTGTGACGACTTAGCAAAGGTTAGTGACCGCTTAACATCGCGTTCTTGCTGTACATAGTTCTCGTATATAAATTTCCCTTTGAGCTGCCTCTAACTATGCAAATATTTTTATCTACCTATAATTCTTTTCTCCTACCCTCAGCTAATAGCTACATTTTTACTAATTCTTTCTTTCCCATTTACATCTAACTTTATATACAGATTTTCCAGTATCCATTAGGTCAACTAAATTAGTACAATTTACTGATTTCTTAAAGGTTAAATTCTCGTTTAAGCTAAGGAAATCGCAGAAGTAAATGGGAGCAATGAGACCAAGTACTCTATGTTTTAGCAGCAATGGCTTCTTCGGCGGGACAAAAGACTCAGTCAGTGACTACGCACCACACTAATACTTTCACATAACCTGATAAAACAAAGCAATATGGCGCCAGCGACTTTCCTAGTACCACAAATAATAAACTTGCATTTGATGGTACAGAAAATAAATGTCACAGATACCAGCAAAGGTATTTAGTCGTGGTGACAAAACTATTTAGTTGATCCCTTATAATAAAAGTCACGACTACACAGCTATAAGTGCGTTTTTGGCGCGATTTCAGATTTAGTTTATGAGTACATATTAATCTTATCTCCTTTGTATATAAGTTACATAAAACATTGAGACATGACATGTATAAAATAAGGTTCAATCTTTTTTCTAGTTTTTACATTTAATATATTTCTTTTGCAAAATCTCTCTTAGTTACATATTCTGCTACATTTATAATTTTAATGAACTTATAGCTGGAATCTTTCTTAGTTTTAGAATCACTAGTGCTACACAGGTATATTAAAGAACTACTCGGTTGAGTTGCTTGCTGTAAAATTATTTCAGATCCTAATGAACCGTTTAGAATGGCTCCAGGCGGCTTTGTCACTTTTCAGGTGTGAGGCAACAGCTCAGACCACGAAATAAGAACGAGTCATTCGTTCAGAGGAGATATGTCTCAGGAAACGTAAGGGAGATGCACATCTCATTAAAATGAAAGCATGTTAAGAATACACTATCTGTCTCCCCAGGGCGGTTACACTGTACTTCAAAGACTCCCTCTGTTGCTACGTTCTTACACAGTGCCACTAATTGAAAGCGCAGTTACAGAAACACTGTGATCTCGTTCTATCGAAAGTCACATTAAGACAAGTATCGCACACGTGTATCCGGTTTCGATTTTTCGTCGTGTGTTACTGTACACAAGATTCTGAGTGTGATTCATAGTTGCAAAAGAACTGCTTTGTGCTTGCCGAAGAGCTTTAGGAAAACAAAATACGAATCTCAACCCGGTTATCGGCTGTCCAGAGTAATGCCTTTCGTGGTTTGCTTCAGTCTCTCCACACGAATGCTGGGATAGTGTCTTCAAATAGTTGACTGCCTCCTCCCAAATCCTTACCTGTTGACCACTCATGATAATATACCTACTTCCTTCGACGTTATATAAATTTTATAGTTGAAATAGGTTTGTCAAATAATCCGAAAATAAGTTTACATTTATTAATGTCTGTTGTATATTCATTAAGTTTGACACTGTATCAACTGCTGGGTTTATGTAGTGATGAATGATTCACCGTAGATCGGCGAGAATTATGAATCGAGAATGGTTTTGAGGGGAGCGATCGCAGAGTATATCGGAATTTGTTTGAAGAAACTGAATTATACCACGAAAATCATTAGCCATGATAGCCGGTAACTGGATCCATGACATAAACATAATGTCAGATGGGCACTTTGGCTCTCAACACAGTAGGTTGACATGGTTTCACAGATACAAGCAACCTCAAATGAAAAACAGATTTCGAACAAGAGATTAAGAGAGAGAGAGAGCGAAAACAAAAGAAGAGAGGTTTCAGAGTTCTTAAAATAACAACTGCAACATTAGACGCGAATGTAACGTTTACCAGGGCTTAATGCAGCTCGACATTTAACTGTCTTTTTTATATAAATATCTTCCGTGTGTTTCTGTCTCTAAAATATATCCCATGGTGTGTGGGACGCCGTTTGATCAACGTCACCGCTTCTTTCCGCGACGCTTATCGGCCCGCTCACATTTTCTGTGACTATCTGTTATACCAGCGCCACCTTTCTGTCTTGCGCTTGCAAGGAACAGCTATTAGTTTCACGTAAAAGCGTCTTGTGACACGTCCAGCCACGAGTTTAATGATCAACACAAACATGACTTATTAATTGCAGCAATTATTTTTGTACCGATGTGATTACAGCTCGACTAGTCTTCTCTTACCTTCGGATACACCAATTACCTGTTAACAGAACGCCACTGTTGCCAAAACCAGCCATTTTGTGTTTTATGTGCTGATACAGTGCGCATTTCGACCCACAAATTTTAGTACAGGCCTTTCATACAAGTTGTCTTAAGAATTCAACACCTTGTTTCAGAATTGAAACATATGAAAGTACTGATGGACACAATCTCTCAACAAGTATCTAGTTTTACATATATATAAAATTCCTAAAAATTAAATGAAATTTCAAACCACAAAATATGTACGCAATGCTTTACAAATTAGGCCATATATATCACACAGACACCATTATTTTTTTCCATTATAAAAATTTTGAAGTCCCAGCAACTTTAGTTTCAAAGGAATGGAATTGATCTTTCTGAGAGTTATCCGATATTACTTGTTGCAGTATCTGAGTTGTTTGTGTAGGCGGACCCTGGACTTCATCAACTTATACAAGACATCCAAAACACACCAGCTCTCTGCCAAAACCAACATTCCTTGGTATACTGCAAATCAAAGGAAGTCAAGTCAAAAAGAATTCCCAAGACAAAGGTATCTTTCACGACGTTATAATTTATCTGCCGCATCGATATCTTGTAATAGACACGGGCCCGTGCTACTGCTGTCTGTCTGTCCGTCTGTTTGTGTGTTTTGGACCGGGACTACACTGTCAACGCAGTTCGGATATGGGCCGCGACGTTTAGACGAAGACGGTGAGCTGTTAAGTCAAGAACGTCTGGAAGAGATATGCATTTTAGAATCCTGTGTTAGTTGGGTCGGATACAATGGATATGTAATGGAATCAGAGGGCTGCTTTGCTTAAAACGTTGTTTAAAACAAAGAATCATTTTCTTATTTCACGTAAGGGGCCAAGCAAGAGTGGAATGTTTCTATAATCTAACAGACAATTATCTCTGGAAATCTAAATAACAATAGCGAACCTTTTGCGATCCGCCAACCGTTTATAGTTTATTCTCTACTAACACAATTGTGTTATCAAATTAGGAGGTTCGTTTCTATCCCTGTAACCAGACTTCCCATGGCGACCGATGACAGATTGGAACTGACTGACAGATGTTTCTTAATGCCGTTGTTTCGTTTGTAGAATGGAGAGGATAATGAGGTTTTGTGGAGTGTTATTATCCAGCCTGCATCTATTCTACTTCATCACTACCCTTATACCTCTTAATTCTCAGCATGTTTCCTCAACATAATGCTCAGTTTACGCTCAATCGTCGGCACAATCCTTAGTATAATCCCACAGAAAAATAAAATCACAGCATAATCGCCCAGCAAATATGGAAGCTTAATGCCACAGCATAATACATCAAAATAAATCCTCAGTATTTCATCAGACACAAAATCTCAGCGCAAGCCCTGAGCATAATTTTTTCAGCATTTCTAAATCCAAACAAAGTAAAGAGATCGTTCCTCTGGTATGAGAATAGATCTCATTCGTTGGGATATTCCTAACGCTTCAGCGTGAGCGAAGAACGCCTTATTGGCCCGTTCATGCCAGATGGCTGTTTGTCTATCGCTTTTTTTCCCACAGGAGTAGGCAACCTGTATAACAGTGAGTCACTGCTGGAACACGGTGATGCACAACAACGGCCTCGGGTCACATTAGAGCAAGAATAACATGCAACAATGACCTCAGATTGCATTAGTGTAAAAATGGCTTAAGTGATGTGGCGTGTAGAACACCTCTGGAATGTCAGTGTACTCCGAAGAGTACACCTTTCCATCTTACTGGTCTATCTGATGGGCGGGTGGATGGTCGACGTGCTTGGAGCACTTCGCCGGTGTGACACGGCCAGTTTCCCGTGTAGACATCAGTAGACAGTTAAGCCAAACTTTTCGCCGACTCGCTCATTTCCCGCCAAGTTCTGACTGCGAGACATTAATATCCCTGTCCGGCAACACGGACAGAAGAAACCTACGACATCCACTGACTAAGCGGCTCACGAGAACCGTGTATCAAATCATGAATCATAAATCTGTATCGCTCTAGACTTGTCATAATTTTTACGTAGTATGACACTGAGTTATTAATGACGAGATCTCCATACCACTTTTTTTGTAAACGTGAAAATTCTGAAGAAGTACAGACATTTAATTCATTATTACATTATATTACTGAATAATGTACATCGTTTCCAATTCGTAATTCACTATCTTTCTACTATCTGACACTATATAAAATATGCTGCAGAGAAAATGTCGACCAATAACCTCAATACAAAATTTAACATAGTTCGTAATTCATTAGCACTCACCGTGAAACGAGAAGGAAAACATACCCTTAGAAAATGAGAAATAAGTAGGTTAACATACTAAGACATTAACCCTTAGCCAAGATACGTGTTTATGTTTTGATGTACAACAATGAAGACGTTGATAATCTACATTCAAGTATCCTGTCTCCGAACAATATTAGGTTAGTGGATCGTAAATTTATGGATTATGACGCAATGTAGTCTGCCATGTGGTTACCATGTTGGAGGAACCTGTCGTTGCCACCTTCAGGTAAAGTTCAAACTCATACGCCCTATGTGTAAATTACCCCTGTAGCTAAGCATCGCACCACGAAGCTGTACCGAGAGGGTGAACATAAGCCTGTATGTCTCAGCACTAAATAACGATAAGTATTCAGGTTCAGACTCCGACCAATTTACCCCTAAAAGAATGTCTCGGTGCCCACTGGATAGGAAACTTGGTGGATTCCGGGGCCAGTGTAAAGCCTCTAGCCCCAGCCCGGAATCAAACCTCGACCGTCCATCCTGTAGCCAATCACTGCAAAGCTGTATATTACAAATTATTTAAGAAAAATACACTTGCACAAAGCCTTGTCTTAAGAATATCATCCGCATTTATCTCATGTCTACAAAACAAAATTAAAGTACTGTACAGTCACAAATATCTTGGCTCTATTTCGCTGTTCTTAAGAATAAATGGAATTCAGGACGTTTAAGAGAAGAAATTTTTTTCGTTTTGCGACATTTATCGTATTCCCTCAGCTAATATCCAGAAATACCGCTCGTTAATGCCGCTATCTGTGTCCCCTTCCCACGTAAATGCAAGGCGACACAGCTTCATATCCACCCATCTGTCTCGGAATCTGCATTTATCAGTAGGTTACAGCTTGAGTTTTGCTCTACGTTCGAAGGTTTCATGTTCGGAATTCGTTAAGCTACCACACAGTCATGTATACTCATCACAAACAAAATCCACAAATAGACACGTCTTGTATATGTTGCCAACACAGGTTTGGATTCAATTAGAACTTAATTTAACTTCCGCCCACGTGGTTTGGAGTGAGTAGATGTTGTAGTTGATACGTAGGCCTATTTATTTCATACTTACCTTGACATGCACTGCATCACTGCAGCACGTAACGAGTTTAAAGAAATCTGATATTGTTTTGACGTGAAAAGTCAAGGAACATAATATGTTTTAAAATGGACGTACTATACGCATGGTAAGTTATCTTGGATACGACTCAAATCTTAGTGTTTTATATATATTTCAAGAAGTTATTTTAAAGCGCCGCCCATTTTGGCTGTGGGCTTCCACCTGGGCATTCTATGTCCTCCATATTTCACCTTGTTCCAAGGTCATAGTGTTTAGATGACTGGTAGCCGTTTTATTTGGTTGCGTTCTGATTGTTATTTCAAAAGAAATTATTGCAAAAAAAAATAAAAGTTTCATAAGAAGTAAAAAACACGCTCAGTATTTTATACCAGAAACGAGGTTCAGGCGCCATAACATTTAGTGTGCATGTCTAGTGACTTTTGAATATATTTGCCTGAACAAATTTATGGATATCTGAGGTTTGACAGTGTTAAAGTACAAACGTTTAAGTTGCATATTAATTTATCTCTTTGACTTTAATAAGACGGAAAAACTGAAAAGGAAGCTGGGCTACGGGTCGAAAGATCGCACCTCTTTTAAGAAGGTTTAAGTAACTATAAATACACAGGAGCGCGCACACACATATCAGTGTGGTATTGGTGTCCATATATTGCAATTTCCCATCCCCTTCTGCCAACGTCGTAGCTCGGTTCAACCCCCGATTTATTCGTGTATGAGTTGAGAGGAAAAATTTCAGGCCATATTTTATCGGCTTTCTCCCATTTCCTTCGCTATTTCCTGTTCATTTCCTAAAATCACTATTTATACTTCCGAAAAACAAGACAATGTATATTCGTTCGCGACAATAAATATTAATTTTCATTATTTTGCAGGTTATGAAGGACAGAATCAACCACAATCCGGCAACCCGAGTGGAGGGGACGGGACTTCGAGTCTGGACTGTCTCAGCCTGATTGTGGAGAGCATCAGCCCTGGCTTATTGCAGGGACAAGGACGGCCTTCACTGAGATTACATGCAACCAGCAAACATGAAGAAATCGGAGACAACGTGGATCACACAGAACCAGTCGTCAAAATGACGCAACAATGACGTGTCATCACTTCGATACATGTAATCTATAAACTAAACTGGTTCAATCTGTAAAAGTGGCTTTTTTGGACTTTGTCCATCACTTAAATTACAAATAAAAGTAAAAACACATTGTAATTTAGACGATGGACAATATCCAAATATTATTTTTACATATTTCAACGCCGCATCGTCAAAAACTTTCAGACGTCATCTAAATCGTTCCGTTTCTGACAGGTATTCCATAACACCAACAAAGCAAAGGAACGCGAGTGCCAATATCTTAACACACAATGGGAGTGTGTTCGAAGATGCAAAAATTGTTTGAACACATTTATTTTCAATCCTTCAAGACAGTTCTCAGTTACACGTCGCCACAGAGTCGTACTGCAAATGTGCCTGGTGCCTAATGTATGTCTTTTAAGTGATTCAGAGGCGGAGCGTTTACGTCAATCGCTTTAGCCATGTTAGCCTGGCTAACACTTTAAGAAACTAGAAATAGCAACTTTTCTGTCTTAAATCCATGGTTCAGTGGTACTCCACATATTGGAACACAGCAGAACTGATCAGATATAACGAATCGTTAGGAAGCTAAGTCAGTCAGGCATTGTTACGTTTGCTACGAGCATAAGCTTCAAACAGCTGTCTAACCACTGGAAAACCAGGCAATTTTAGAGGGGTTAACAAAGTTTAACATGAATTCTCCGACCTTGAAGTGACTGACTCTCAAATTGTGACTGCGGAAATTTTTCAGATGGGTTCTGCTGTGATCATAATTTTGTATTATTAATTGCCGATATACAAAGAATGTGGTTATCTACACAGCACATTCACACAGTTTCTGTTTACCGATATTTATTACGTTATTGTAGGTTACCCTAATGCAAGTTTTGGATTAATTTTTCGTGCAGAAACGCTCGTTGTCGCTGAAAATTTCATTGTGACTGTGCATATTTTAGAAACTCTCTGCAGCAGTTCGTGAAGTATCCGTCTCTTGGTGTCTATCCGCCTTTCTGACCGACCGTTCACATGTGTTGAACATTACCTCAAACGAGCAGGTTTCAATAAAGTTTTTGTTATGATTTTATTAAATCGCATTAATGAAACTGAATGGCATGTTTCGCCATGTAATCTGGTAGAGGTTTACCGATGTTTCAGAGGTTCTTGCTGCATGCATCATCAGGACAGTCGGTACACGTTTACCAGACTACACGGCGCAAAAACTTAGAAGACAGCTATCTTTGTACACGCCGCCGTGAGAACTTCAAATTTCACAGACTGAATTTTGATTCAAATTCGACATTGCAAACAAAACCTTTGCTTGCGGTCCTACACACGTTTTAGATACATTCCACTACAAACCAGTGTGAGGACAAAACCTACTCAGTTAGGTCCCTGGGTAAAGACAATGTCAACCTCACAAATCGAAAAGTACTTGAGCCTAAATATATATACCATTTATACATGGGTTCTAACCAGGGTTAAAATATTTTGAGTACGGTACGTTAAAAATATCCTAAATCAGGTTTGTGGGCTCTCATCTTGGAGGATAATGAAAAAAAATTCATTGTTTATCTGAGGGTGTTGGCTGCGTATGATACTTTGACCTTCAAGATATGGGTAAGAAGAAAATGATCAAGAAATTCTGCTCTTATGAGATGAATCTTTTACTTTATACGCACTTCCTTCGCATAGTATTTATTTCAGTTCATTGTCATGAGGTATTGAACGCCCTACATGAAGCACATTGCCTTTGTTTCAGACGATGGAAATTTATAGACACGTCTGTTCACGTGTATAAACCATATATAAGATTCTATTTATAAGAATCACTTTGCTAAAGCAGTGTACAAATAAGACATTAATAGAAGGGAAACGAGCAACCCTTCTCCCACTTGCCAGATCACTGGACGTCGCGTTCTTACTAACATCAACATGCAAGTGTGGAGGTGTTATTTGTACAAACTGCATTACGAAAATAAGAAGGCAGAACGTAAATGTAAAGCATACACTTACATTCACAGCAGTCACTTTAGAAAAACAAAGGCAGAAACTATGCAAATATTGACTTAAGAAATTTAAAGACTCCAGACCTGCTACATTGGAGATAGGCTTTGAGAACAGGCTACTTAGTAACACCAGTGTGACGCAAAGCACGAATTCAAACACGGAATGAGGCAGCAGATATAGAACGGTACATTGGGCATAACAGTTTTGCTAAAGTCCTACAAGGATGAATCTTTGCGACATACTAAATTCCCACTTTCATATGACAACAGTTAAAATATCTTCTCAAAGCGAAGATAAATTAAAATTGCTCAAAGATAATGCCTAGGTTTTTACATCCTGGGTACAAAACTAAATACGTTTAATGACATAAAATGTCAGTCTGTGTATTTTTAGATATGTTATATTTGTTAATAGAGCTCAAGTGGTGTTGGATATGCTTAATTTCTGACTTCACATATTTATAATTAAGTTACTGCGGTAAAGAACAGAATACTATTATTTCAACACTAAAAAAACAAACTTCGACAACAGCGGTCGATTTAAAATCAATAAAAGGACTGAACACACTTAATAACCATTTCAAAATTTATTTTATTATTATTAGTGGAATCATTTTTAAATTTAATAGAACGATATAATATTTTTATTTTTAATCCCATGAAGTCTTAGCCTTACAGTCTTAAATCTCTAGAACAATGGGACTTCGAGTTCGAATCTCGCTTAAGGCATCTTCTGTCTTATGATTTTTACGCCTGACTTCAAAATCTGATAAACGGGGTGTTGTGATGGCTGGAAATAAATCGTGTTTCCTCACAAGCCGTCATATGGTACAACAACAAAACTAAAATTTTCTACAGAAATGTCCTGGTGGCGTTCAACATTCGTCCCTGTTTCATCTAAAAAACCCACGGAACACTACTTTCAACTGCAACCATTACGTACTACAGTAAATACACGCTATTGCTGGCAACTTATTGCAAAAGGTCAAACGGGGTCGAAACAAATCGTTGATTGTCTTTATATACGAAATCTTAAACAAATATCTGTATGGAGTGCGAAGCAGATACAAAGAATTTCAGACAGTCTGCTGAAAAAAATAATTAAGAACCACTGGCGTACATTAACTCCACAATACAGAAAAATGTCAAAAGCTGGAATCGGACTAGGACTTTGTCACCAAAGATAAATGTCTTACTCAGAAGAACACAGTAATCTAACAATGACAAGAAATGCGGATCAGAAATCAGGCATTACCACTACCACACGTATATACAATGCAACTTGTTAAATAGTACATTTATAAGGCAGGATAACTGTAATTATTAAGCTGTTAATTAGACGCATATATGTACTTGCCGATGACGCCGTCACTTTTCATAAAATAATGTTGGTTTTGTCAGTACGCATAGTACTTACTTCCTCCAAGTACGATAGCAATATCTTCGGCTTTCTTTTGTATAATAATTTTTCAAGAAAAATAAAATATTTTTCACAGTGAATTTGCATTGACTTCAGAATGAATGACAGAAAAACTTTGTTATTTTAAAGATATCCAATCCTTTGACGCCTTCACAGCGAGGAAGAAAGCTTGGGCCTATTATTTCTACACGTCTGCCTAGGCGCTCAAGAGGACTGAAATTCGAATCTGGGGGTATTTTCAGATAAAATATTCGACATAATGCATGAAATGGAACTCCTCTGTCAAAAAGAGAGAAAAGTACACAGAATGATTTGCTGTGCCCTGAAATTATTGACTGCTGGGTCGTGTAACGACGCTGTTTCAACCACAAAGTTTAGGCTATAGGCCTATAGCGTAAAATGAAAATCTGTGGGTAAATTGTGAGTTGAGAGTAGGTTAAGGATTTGGAGTAGGCGGTCACTGGGTACTTTGTAGGTGCTTTCCTCCGGGCTTTGCATTGGAAAAAATCAGAATCTTGGCCAGGATAGTCAGTATATGATCAGAGATTCGAACCTGGTACCTCCCAAACACATATGCATGACTGCTGTTTCACCAACTGCTAGGCGATTCTAAACCTGCATAGAAAAGGAAATAAATAGGTATTGATAAAATTTAATAAGTGGTTGCGTTTCGAAATCAGAGCTAACTCGTGCACTGCTGCTAAAACCCTCTTCGGGTCTCAAGAATTCCGGTTTTATACGCCAGAACCTACGTCTCCTGATTGTTTACACTCGTTCTCCCAGGTCTTTTTGGATAACAGCCACAAGCACTTTCAAGGTTTTACACATTAACACGACAACAGAATTCAGTTGGACACCAAAACCCAGAATATTTCTTCTTCACTATTGAACCATATGTTGTACCAAAAATATGATAATTCCCACAAAACAGTACTTGCAGCAGTGTCTAAAATGTTTAATAGCAAGGCATATAAGGAGCTGTACCGAATCTGACAAGCAATGATGACTGCAGCAGGAGAGATGTGTTGTAACGTGCTTAATTCCGGTGCCACACGATTCTACGATGACCGTTTGTGTTTTCCTACGCCGCCATTCTAATTCCAAAGCGGAAACACCAAACGATGCGATCGAGAATTTACCCCATAATAGGTTCATTACTCCATCCGTTCCTACTTATAATTTATAATCATTCTACTTCATCTGACTCGACGTTACGTAACCTCAGTAATTGATGTAATGTCCTGAAATGATCTAATCGTCCACTATAATATAAAATACCTAACCCACGCCTCAGTCTGTCACCGCCAGTTGACTGCTTACATTTAATACAACCCAAGTTTTTGTATATGTGGAGAAGCTATACTGGGATTACACAAAGATTATTAAAAAGTACTATTCCTTTTTGACGGGCATTCAGTATAACATGATTACCACAGTTCAATGGAGTCTCTTGGCCAATCAGACACGTCAGGTGGTAGCGAAAAACCGACGTTTCGAGAACCGTCTCAGTCGTCATCATCAGGGATCTGTTTTGTCTGCGGAGCCCAGGAAGACTGCCCGAGAAAACGTCATTGAACTTGGTGGCGCGGAGGTTATATATCATGCGTGATTACCATAGTGTTTTCTGTTTGCATTGATAAAATGGCACATGTTTAACCAGAATGTTCTAATAATTTTTTGACGGGGGGGGGGGGGTTTGCAGTTTTTAGCAAACACACAAACCCTCTTCAAACTACAGATATTTTGCTGGACAAACTGCAAACAATTATACTTACAGGTGCAAGGGAGTGACGTCACAAGCACTGCCTTCAGTCACGTACACCAGTCTTCCAATTCACAGTATTTGGACAAAGTATTGTCCTGCCTGCTACCTCACTAGATCAAAACTCAATTTGCTTCCGTCCTTTGTTACTAAATATCTACATGATTATTTCACTTGAACACTTGTCTTGGACGGAACTTCCGTGTTCTTTATTCAGTATTTCACAGCAAATGGCCACCACAACACCACTACACACGACATTCAGACGTAACTGACTCTCGAAAGAATATCGACTAGAATAACAGAGCAGGAAACATTATAAAGACGCATTTCTCTACAAAACAAAATAAAAAAGAATCTTATTAGGACACTTGCAGAAACATCAGTTTTGCCACTCGTTGGTAGGTTGTTAAAAAGTTGGCATGACGTAAAAGCAGCAAGAGGATGGAGTTCTGATTCTCTAAAAACAATGAATTTCAGGACCAAGTAAATAAACAATAATTCTTCAAGCAAGCGTCTGTAGTATGGAGTTAGTTTTATTTCCTTAACGTATTGTCTTATTTAAGAGGTAATCTTAAAATACTAACGTCGATTCCACTATATTTTGTGTATGAAAAAATTAATGTTCATAATAAGCTGAGCACTCGTGTTAGGTGGGTCCCTTATAACCACTGCATGACGCGTTCTCAGGTTGCGGATGGAAGATAAGGGCTCAAGATATTGATAGTAGCTGGGAATACAATGAATAAATAGTCGCGGAAAGCCGACAGGGGGTGGTTCTCCAGCTGTTGTTTGTTTCAAAATGTCCAAAAGTGCCTCGGACCTGAACCTGGACTGATTCTTTGGCACAACCTAAGCATTGTGAAAAGGACGTGAGACTTGGCACTTGGAATATTAGGGGTCTTTATAGGGAAGGTTCAATAAAGTCAGTATCGGGGGTGTTGGAGAAGTATAATCTAGATTAAGTGCGAGTACAAGAGGTTGGGTGGGAATGGGAAGGATATCAAACAGTAGAAAATTATATATTTGTCTATGGAAAAGGGAACGTTAATCACCACTTAGGGACAATATTTTTCATACATAATAGGATCATTTCAGCAGTTAAAAGAATAGAATTGGAAATGCTTGCTTGCTCAAAATATTTTGTCTTCCCGTCTGATTTCTAGGAACCTGAAAATTAAAGTGTACAAAACAATAATCTTGCCTGTTGTTTTGTATGGGTGCGAAACATGGTCTCTCACTCAGAGGGAGGAACACAGATTGCAGGTGGTTGAGAACAGGGTATTGAGGAGGATATTTGGGCCTAGGAGAGAAGACGATGGGGCCTGGAGAAAACTGCATAATGACGAACTTAAAAATTTGTACTCCTCCCCCAATATTGTCAGGGTGATTAAGTCAAGAAAAATGAGATGGGTGGGTCATGTGGCGCGCATGGATGGGACAAGAGGTCTGCACCGGGTATTGGTTGGGAAGCCTGAGGGGAAGAGACCGCTGGGGAGACCTAGACGTAGATGGGAGGATAATCTCAGCTGGGATCTATGAGAGATAGGAGTTGAAGGAGACTGGATTTTGTTGGCCCAGGTGAAGGGCATTGATGAATTCGGTGATGAACCTTCGGGTAGTTAGTTAGTTAGTTAGATAGGATGTCTTAAGTAACTCTACAGAGTCATTGGTGTGATATCATTGTAAAGAATCGCCAGACCCGCTCATAAACAGGACAACACAACACAGAGAAACATGGAACACACCGTGCCTCGAAAGACATTCGATACTGCAATTCCAGTACTGTAGAAGAGGGAGACGGTTCGCGTAGTTCCTATTATCAACGGCATTATAGCTTAAAAAACACCATTAATAGCCCCCCACCCAAAGACAAACACACACAACGTACATATTCTGAACTCTCGTAGACCGATTTAAAATTATAGTATAAATTCGTAAACTGACACAGATATTGATAGGTCTACATGTTTATTGAAATGTTAGAATAATTGCTGAACGCCATCTAACAGTGATGCAGTGTCCGGAGGAATGACAAGGTGTGCATTTCTCCTACGGACCCCAAAGACCGCCTGGCATATAAATCTCTCTGCTGGACCGTGAATCAACAGCATCTCTCAGACCATTTCAAGCAATCGTGTCACACGTCTTAAATCTGTCTACTCTCTTCGAATTATTAGACTGTAGAACCATAAATGAGGCGTCATTTGACCTTTCATCATAGGAATAAAGTTAAATATCTGACCCTGAAAGCAGAGAGATTAGAAAATGTTATTTTCTGAGTTTCATTGAACGCACGTAATGTTAAAGCAGGCAACAAATGTAACTAAAGAATCAACTAACTAAATTAAGTAACAGAATCTTATATGGTTGTCTTCTGACTTGTAGTGACGTGTAGTCTGGTAGAATTTTGCCAACATTTCAGAGGTCAGACTTGAGGTTCTCACAGCGGTGAGTATGAAGATTTCCGTCTTCTGGGTTGTTGCGCTGTGTAGTCTGGTCGATGTTAACCAACGTTTCAGAGGTCATACTGCCTCCGTCATCAGAGTATGAAGATTTCTGTCTTCTGGGTTGTTGCGCTGTGTAGTCTGGTCGATGTTAACCAACGTTTCAGAGATCATACTGCCTCCGTCATCAGAGTATGAAGATTTCTGGACAACCATTTTTGTTCTCACTACCGTGAGAACCACAAATCCTGTTTAACAGGGTTTTCTTGATAAATTAAGTAATCGATGGATCAAGAGACTATCAGCTTTGTAACTTTATTGTGTCTACAGCAATACATTCTATCTGCAATAAATAATTATTATCAAAGCTAATGAAGTCTGGTTTATGTAACGATGTAATAAAAATATTGATCCTCCAAGTTGGAGTACACATTTTCCCATTTATTATAGGAAAAATGAGTAAAACACATTGTATATTTTCAAACATCAGCGTCGCAGTGCCATTTAAAACGGTGTGGCTACTGAAAGACTTTGTTAATCCACAAGAAACTTATTCTTTAACACTGTTTCTCTAATTGGCACAGGAAAATAACTGAAGGAGGCCAGTTTAATAAATATAATTTTATATTAACTTGATATCCATTCCATGCTACGTACGAGAAATCTCGCCAAGGATCATTGGTCTTGATGATGTAAATATATTTGGCGTCTGCGAAGGTCATTGAAACAAACTTCTTCTGCCATCTCTGAAGTTATTTGTGGCTTTTCTGAATACCATTTACACGTTGCAAAAAGGTTTATTTAAATTAACGTTGCTCTGTAAGGGATTAATAATGAATGATTAAACTTATCCATACCAAATTATGTTCTGCAGACTGAGTTAGTTACACGAGCTTACGTGAGTTTACTGAGTCACCTGCGCGTCTCATTGCGATCACTTTTATGTACCCTGATTCTGCGATCACCAAAAGTCAAGCTAAATGACTGGGACAGCAGACTTACCGCAACCTGCCTTTTTCTAATTAAGATCTGTTGACTTTGTCTTCAAGGCGGAAAGCAATAACTTTGGACGGTCCATTAGTATGCTTCCTAAACGGAAATGCAAGATGGAGTCCCTCTATCCATGTGTGTGGTCAGCACATGACCCGCCTTAATCCCAGTGACCTCTCTTTCTGTAATCCCCTTCGCTACAGCTTCTTGGCAACAGACTTCCACCCCAGGCGATCGGTATTGCAGATTCGGTCTTCTGAACAGGGGGACAACCTATTACCAAGACGCGCGAATATAGGCGTTCTTTACTCTGATTGCTATTCAGCTGATTAAGAACATTTCTGTCATTACGGAACCCAATGGTTCACTACAGTGAAAACAGATCTGTCACTGGACGTCATCTTGAACTATAATCCAGTTTATAACTGTTTTTTCTTATGCAGGAGATAAGCAAGAATTATATGGGTCGATCCATCCATTTCATATTCATTTATACATCCAATAGTCGATATCATAATGTTCCTGAATATGTAATTATCTTTATTTCCACATTAAACCATCCCTCTAAGGACTGGTTGTCTCTTGCTCTAAAATTAAGTTCTAAGTTCGCTACCTGACTTACATAACGGGAAAGGGTTAGATAGTGCAGTTTCGAGAAACAATAAATATGTGCATTGAGTTTTAGATGGGAAATACCCAGAGAAAGTTAATGACAAATACGTGAGGAAAAAACTAAAATTGGTTTCAGTCGTGTTGCGCGGAGCGATTCGGTTGAGGATTAATTGGTCGCTAGTTTTTTTGTAATAAATATATTAACGTATGGATTCTAATGCTAGAGCGTTACCGAAAATAATATTAGCCTACATCCCGATCACTTCTTATTTATGTGTATGTATTATCAGTGTTTGCCTGTTATTGGCTTCTTGCTGTTGGCAGACACTTAAATAAATGAATTGAATTATTAAATTAAGTTATTTCTAGAGTAGGCCAGACAGACATCGTAAAATTAACAAAAATATTTAAATGCACGAGTGGGTATTTTTATCTTCTGTTGTACTTATATAATTAAATAAAAAGTAAATGATTCTCTTCTTCTAAATCTGATAGTAATAAAGGCGGTAAAGCTGGAAATACTTCAGGACTCACCTGAGGTAAGACGTGAGCATCATGCTCCGACCGATTTTCACCCAAAGAAAGAATATCTAGTATATTTCGATTAGAGACTAGGTTTTCCCCAAAGCCGGCCTGAATATAGATCTAATGGAAAAGGGGAAAATCTTCGCTCTTACAGAGAATCGATCGCGTCATTTTGCTGATAATCCCAGCTCAGAGATTCGTATATTATTCTGTACGGAATCATATACCTCAAGTCTCGTTTGTCATTTTATGGAACTAACAAAAAGGTAATCTTGCCATTTCAGATCGTGCCTCTAGTTTCCAAACATTGTATTCTACAAGTTGGGGTCCTAACAGGGTGGATGAGGTGTAGGCTGTTTCAATTTCATCCCTCAGGAACTAAAAGTCACGTTCTTACGCTGACGAAGCAGACAGACAGATGCTGATCGCAAGACGGATGATGTTCTAAGACGCGTCACTGCTGTAGCCCCCACACAAGAACTTAACTGGGACCCAGACCTGGTTCCGCAGTATTTCTGAATTGCTTAGCACGTCACGTTCCGCTGTTCGTTTGGCGATACTTTCATGTAGTGTGAATCGTTATAACTGAAATAATCAGAATACTGCATACGGGTTCAACTACCGTAGTTCGATTCCCGGCAAAGGTAGGAAGTTATGTCTCGGCAGCGATACCGACTAACCTATTCTTAGTCTGAATTTCAGACTGGGATTCACAGTCTCTCGAAACTAATGCAGGAACAGTCGTTCCAAACCAGTCCTTCGAACTTCGTGACCCTCTTCGAATCTCATTCCGTAACAGGTTTAACGCGTTCGATGACCGGACACCGAGCACCCTGGTGTAATGGTGACGCAGTGAACTTGAATTTCAGGGGGGCCCAGTTTTAAACTCTGCAGATTTAATGGCTATCGTGACTAAAGTTTTTCGTGGTTTTCCTCAGTCTCTCCAAACACTGACTGGCAGTTTCTTCAAACAGAACATAACTGCACATTTTCAATAAAGTACAGTAAAGCTGTCCCACTATACACCATGTAGGCGCTTGGGGGGAGTGCAGGTATAGCTCCTACTCATTCTTGACCTCGGCACTAGATGGGGGTGAGTGATCAGCATCACGCCCCGGCCGGCTTTACCCCCATTTTCAATAAAGGCAAAAAAAAATTATTCATCAAGCATCCATCATCAGGTCATCGGCCTGATGATGGAGGAAGCAAGCACCTCTGTAACGTCCGTAAACTTATACCAAATTACACGGCGCGCAAAAACCCAGACAACAGTCAACTTCACACTCGCCGCCGTGAGAACCTGATATATCATTAAGAATGATTTCGTTATTTGGCTAATCCATAATAAAAATAAATTTTCATAGTCGATAAGACCATCACAAGATCGATCTAATAAGAGCGGACGAAACGGAGGCTTTCTCCAAGACGATTCCTTGTTGTGTGTGTGCGCCGGGGGAGGGGGAGGACCGGTTCTCTGATTTATTACGGAGCACTCGCCAGTTTCATAGACTGGTGTCTCAAGGGAATGGGAAGGGAGATTCTTAAGTAGTGTGCTTTATGGGCTACCTTATACACAGCGCAGTAAAAACCCACGTATTCTAGGAGGCACTTTGTAAAAGGACATGAATGCAAGTTTAAAATCGTAAAGAATTTTTCAAAACTTTCTAGAAATTTTCTTTTTTGCTGGCAAATTAATTCTTTTTTCATGAATTAATTTTAATGCAGAGACGAGCAATTAATTTAGTCGAAGACTAATGGAGGTATTTCCAACTGACCCAGGGCCGAAAATCTTCGTGAATCAATTCCATATTTCAGAAGTTATTGAACAGTTGTCATTTATACAGATTGGCTGAGCACACTTTATAAATGCCAAAAAGACCATAGTAATATCATTAATAACTAATTCGGATATAATATCCTAAACTCTGATTAGTAGTCTCAGGGTGTTGGTTAAGACGTTTATTAAGCCGAATCTGGAGTGGGCACCAATTGAATAGTAACGTTTCAGAAGTGCTTGCTGTCTCCATCACCAAAGAGATTGCACTAATGATGACGACTGTCAGCATCTCTAAAACGTCGGTAAACTTCTACCAGACTACGCAACGCAGCATCCCAGAAGATAGCTGTCTTTAAGCATTTCTCCGTTACCCCATGCTTCATGCCTCGTCTGCTTCATTCTTTATTAATTTATCGCCCGAATATCGCACGTATCAGTTCGTTAAAAACACAATAATCTGATAAATTCTTAATAAAGAAATCATTACTCTTAATGAGAGACATGCTTTGTTTCATGTGCAAATTATTTCTGGATAAAAAATTTTGATTTCAGCATATAGAAAGTCGATATTTGCTGTGACAGTTCACTTCCAACAGCACTCTTTAAACAATCGAAATTAAATCGTACAGAACACAGTCTACAGTCAAAATAAACTGCGGTAACGTGGATTATTTACGTTTAAAGTTATTTACATGTACACGAATAAACGTATTAAAAGCTAACGACCTAAACAAGACAGTTTATGGAGTCACAGACTGAAATAAAATGAGACCTGTTCGTAAAAGCTCATTCATACTTTTCTTCACAGAAATGAATGAATGAAGCAGATGGACTACGGTTACCCACCCGGTCGCGTCGGTACAGCTGCCCCACTTACTACAGACGACTAAACGACGGCGGAGTCTGCGAAAGGATCTACGCCAC
>NW_019060413.1:184311-204540 GCF_000696155.1 Zootermopsis nevadensis
ATCTACATTTAAATACCACACAACTCTATCAATAATGGCACCCCAAGCAAACATTTTAGAAATCTTACAGCATTACAAAATGTTTTAGTGTCTCCAGGAAAATTTAGTGATCCACACACACAAGGTTTCTAAAGTCAGCCAATGGTACAATTAACATTATATGTAAAAGTAAAACAACTCTTTTTGTCACCCTTATTTATCAATAACCATGTTAAATTATCACTGTAAACCATTTACAATCAAACAAAAGTCACAATGAAAAGTAAAGATACAAAAGTACAGTAGATCCTTTAAATACTTCACTGAATTTGTGTTCAATATTCAATAATTTATAAAAGTCATGCCATTAAGCCATGGTTAATTATAGCTGGTTTACCACAACAGATAAGAATACCAATTCATTTAGTAATTGGGTATTCATGTTTATTTAGACCTTAACCCTCTGATGTGAAAAACATACCGATACGTTCAATATCAGGGTACTATTTGTATGGATGTACTCACACATTTTCCATAGTGTGCATGTACAGCAAATCTTTGCTTAGCTCAGGAGTGCAAGCTTCTGACATCTGTTTGGGACTGATTACACCAAGTTCTCAATTTGCTGCTCTCTCTTCCTCTGTTACCCTCCCAAAAATAGTGTGAATAATAGCTTTCAAGCTCTTTAAATATCATCCCTCAATGGATTAAGTCATGAAAATACAAAACAGACAAATAAGGTACCATTAAAACACCCCTGCTGTAAATACACTTTAAGCAAAAGTTTTCTACACTACAATTTTGTACATTAGTGTCAGCAAAGACAAATCCCAATAATGCTAGTTCGCTTTGTGTATGCTAAATGCACCTGACTGTCACTTACAGTGTTATCTAGACCACAGAACTCTTCTGTCTACAAATATGAAAGGATTAACAGTAGCAAAAATATGGTTAATCTCTACTTTGATCTTGGAGAATAATTTTAATTAGACCTACTTTAGTTTGACAAAATTATAATTCTGCTACACTACATCATATATAAATACAATCTACAATTCTGGGCATCTATCCATGAGTCACTACAAATGTCAAACTTTGGAATATATATGAAGCTGAAACACGTGTGAATATAAGAGAAGGAAGATAAAATAAGTGAAAGAATGAAGAACTTGGTAGTTAAAATATCTGCAAAGAATGTTACAAGACTATCAAAACAAGCCTTACATTATACATGAATAGGAAGAAGAGGTATTGGCCTTCCAAGCAAGATACTGAAAGCCAAATCATGAACAGAAACATTTCCTACACTCAGAAATGAAAATTTTAATAAACTACAGAAATTATTTTTTTGTCACAAATACTACTAAAAATTACTTGCCAATACCATAAAATGTCTAGAACATTCAGAAAATGATTTTGTAAATACATATATGCTTGTAAATTAGATTCTTTTCAATAATAAGAATTACAAATGTCTGTCATCTGAGATGTTGCACAAACCAATCTCGCAGAAATTTACCGTGTTTTGGAGGTGCTTACTGCCTCCATAATTACAGTGCTAATGGAGGCAGTAAGCACCTCTGAAGCATCAGTAAATTTCTACCAGACTAGATCGTGCAACATCCCAGAAGACCATCATCATACTTGCCACCATGAGAACCTGAAATCTCATAAATTATAAATGCATATATTTTAATATCTATGTTAGTAACAAATTAAGGTGATTTATAAATATTAATTACAAATAATGTATGTTAAAAACGTTCAGTAAAAAAAAAAGCAAGACTGTTACAAACATGCCACCCTAAAGCCATAAATATAGAAACATTTAAGGAAAGAAACTTATACTTCAGCATCACATAACTGACAGTTCAGAAAACAGTGAATTTCTTTTACACTTTTTAAATTCATGAAACCTATTTCATATGAGAATTATGCATGTTCATATCAGTTTGCTGCCAGTCATTCTAAATTTCTTTGATTTTATAATTTCAGGGTTATCTCTTTAATGCTCAGAAAGCAGTAGATTTTCAATCAGAATTGAGGTATACTTTAATTTATGATGATGAATATTTCACTTCCCCCTAAATCAGCAGCTGTATTATTGTCTTGCTACTGTATATTTCTAAAGTAGTGAATTACAAGAAAACACATGATGATACCAATCCTATTTTAATTCTGAAGTTACGTGTGAAACAGGCAAGAAGCAGACAGAACCTTTACATAAGACTTTACTACTGCCAGCAACTTGCCCATTATATTGCGCACATCTACAGTACATCTCCCTGGTAAGCTACAATTTGTCACTATCAGATTACTGGCCAGGCTCAGTGCTATCAGTTAATCCTTATAAGTCTACAATTGCTCCATTAAGATATTAAGAGTATGATCAAAAGCTTTTCCTTTAATAAATCTTCAGATATGTAATATCTATATCAATATACCCCAAAACTTTTTTCATAACTGTATGCTCATTGTGGGGAAGGCCCAAAACATCAACTTCCTACTGTGCAAATTCAGAATAACCTCCATGATCTGTAACACAAATATACACCGTTACCAAAGCAATGATACTGAAACTGTCTCACAGAAAACGCACAAATAACTTACCCACTGCCTAAATTTTAAAGTTCTAAATTCTAAAAATTACATTGTTTAGGATAGTAGGCCTTCATCCCTTTCTTCTGTGTGAAACCCAAAGACTAAGACAGCCAGTTTTCAAAATGTCATAATTCTTAGAATTGTAGATTTTAAAACACAGACAAAAGATAATGTCAAAAGAAAATGCTCTAAAGATGACAGTACACCATTCTTACAAAATGTTATAACCATGTAAGTAACTAGCTTCTATAATTATACAAACACTATACGCAAGATAAATCATAAAATACCATGCATTTTCAAGCATCCTATAATTAACCTAGAATGCTAAACTCATTATAAAATAACATTATATCTTGCTGTTAATTAGTGTCATGGCTCTCCATTGAAGGACGTTTTGCTGTTTTTGTGTGTTTAAACTCAATGGAACTTGGTTGATAAATGTCAGTCAGAAAGTTACAGGTGTTTAATACTTACATTATTTTCATTGAACTAAAAATATTTAGGGCATGACAAATTAATTATATGCTTTGCAAAATACTTCAGCCACCTTTGGTCCTTCATGCAACATTCAGAATTTATTCATGTCATTCTAAAATGTTATACAATAACCGTATTTTGCAGAACTGTTAATTATTATACCCACCAGTAATTACACATTAAATATTAATAAAAGTATTACATTAATGTGTGAAAAGCAATGCATAAAATCAGTCACTATTCTTACAGATGTTTATCATGTACCTTCTACAAAAGATTATCTGCATGAAAAGCATGAAATATAAATCAGTTAGGATGTGCAGCTTCTAATTGAATTCAGAAACATAATTTCACCATGTACAAAAGTTCATACTTCCACTGTGACCATGTTTTCATTGGTAACCTCTACTGATCAGTATTCTTCAATATGGCAGGTATATTGAAAAACAGATTTAAAAGAGCATAAAATATTTGTGTTAATAATACAAATTAAAAAGATAAATTAATTACTTGTTTTGTTGTGTATATGAGAATCCATTTAATAACAGCACAGATCATTTTTTAAAATATTTCAATACAAATGATAATGTTATAAATTAAACATACAAAGTGCAAATTTTCAATCTCATGCTTGAAAGCAAGGTTACATGGTTCAATAGAAAATCTGGTCAGAGCAGGTCCAATATCACTACAAAATCTTGCATTAGCTGAGTTACAAAGTGACACAACTTCAAAATACAATTTAGTGGCAGAACTTCAGGAACACTCATGAATTCTGTAAATTTCAAAAACCACTGACATTGTATACAACTGAAATCTTGAAAGAGTGCCAATTATATTAACATGTATACGCTGATTCATTTACATTTAATGGCCTCAGTCACCTTTAAACTGTTCATAACAACAAATAATTTATGTTACAACAACAAGCAAGGACTTTTGTTTCAATGTATCCCATAATAAACATCACTTCATACCAAAATCTTATTTATAACAAATCTTTAAACTTTCAGCATAAAGGGACATGTGTTAAATGCAATTTGCTGTCATAGTACAATTAAAAAAATAGCAAACATGGTTTACAAAATCACAGAGTAAATCATGGAGTAGAAGAAAGCCCTGGCTACTCCTTTAACTCGGTCAAATTTCGGAAATGGTTTTCTTAATTCTCTTATGTCAGACAATTACATAGGTCTTTCTGCAACTAGTACAGATATACAATGAAAGAAAGAAAAACAGGAAAAGAAATAATATAAAACATTTGCACTCTTCCAATTATTTTTATACACATAAAAATATTCTCCATAGAAATGCTATTACTATCACCAATTAAATATACAATCTTTCACAACAATATGCAGCTATTTTTCTTCTGAAGTAAGGACTTCTTTGGAGGTAACCACTAAATCACTGAAATTCTAGGTAGTAACGTTCACACCTAATTTTCTAAAAATATAAAAACTTTCCCACAGCACAAAAAATGCAAAACTTTTACAGAATCATTTAACATGGTACTATAATTATTTCAAACAGAACTTTTTTCCTATGATACACAATATACATATCCAAATTATTTTAACATTACAAATACTTTAACTCTGATAGAAATGTAAGTTTAGTATGCAAAACATATGAGCCTCTGATTAACAATTTAGAATACTAGTAAACATATTTCGGAAGTACAATGCAGTAGTCTGCAGGACTGAAATCATATTATTTTTTGATTAACCTAATTCAATCACAAACTGTGCTGCCAACAAAATAATATAAATTAATTATATCCATGTCTTGCTGCCTTTAACTTTTTTTAAGCTGCACCTATGGAAAGCACTCATGCAAATAGCTGAATATTTTATTTCCTTCTGTAATTGGGCTTGCACTTCTAGCCATCAATTGACTTATAAAGACATCAAAATGCATCAAATACAAACAAGAGAGATCCCTGCACAAATGGCAGGAAAATAAAATGCAAGGAAGAACATAGTCTACACAATGTGCAAGCACAAGACGAGTAAATTGAGTCAGTGAAGTTTATACATCCTTGGGACTCTCAGGCTGTAAGTCAAACCAGGATGTGATAGCCTTTGACAGGTCCTGTTCTCCCAGGTTCACAACCACCTACACAGAAAACATATGTCATATACAATTAATACATGTGCCCAAACACTACACCATGAACACTAAATTCCATGCATTCTGGGCATTAGATGTAGTTCAATGGTCAGCTACTCTGGCTAATTTTTCTCCAGAATCTATTGGACAGGAGACCAAAATGGACATGGTGACAAAGAGAAAAATCCTAACCCTTCTGAGAATGTAAATCACACAGTCCAATTCAAAGCCCATCTCTTGATTGACTGAAGCTTAGGAGTTAACAAAAAGTACACAAACAATTTGCTATGGTTGCATGTAACAACATTAGTAATTTTTATGTTTATATCTCAGCACAAATGATGATTATGATGATGATAATGATAATATAACAATAAAATAACTAAAAAAAATAATTGTGATCTATCTTTGTGCATGACTTATGTTAGAATAAATTTCCATCACTGTAAATTTTTCAGACTACCTTATTGTTTCACAAAATCACCAAGACAAAAACAAAATTTCATGTAAAATGTATGGGTTTGCTTAAGACTATAATTCTATCAAAATTCACCTCCCAACTCTGCTTGTAAGCAGAAAATCAACTAGTTATATCACACACCTGACCCATGACAGGACTCTGCGATGAGAACCATCCTTTACGAGTAACAACAGACACTTCCAATTGCCGAGAGTTCAGCTCCCCTTGAGACAGGATATACTCAAATGTTTCATCATATACTGGATTACAGTTGTCTTTCATTGTCTGAAAATACATATATGTACTTTATGCCATGTATAATTAAAGAAACCATAAAAATAACATAGTAAACTTTCATAATTTGTATTAATCAATTTGAGAAAAAGTTAATTTCTAGTTCTCTTCCACTAGCTTCTACTAGTTTTTAATAACAATGTTTGCTCAGAAATTGGCTATATACAATGAAAGGAATTGTAACAATTCAAAAATACACAAATAATTGTCACAGCAGATTATCATTATTGTTTGGAAATATATAAATGCTACAAAAATTATATTGACCATATTTTCCCCCCTTCTTAAATATCCAGAATGGCACAATCAAAAGTGCTTTTGGATAACATTTAAAAACGGAATGTTGATTGAGGAGCAAACATTCACATCATGAGCATAACTGATTTAGGAAGTCTGTATAGTAAAATATAGCACATACTCAAATATGAAGCTCTGGACATGCTAATGATCTCACACCCCACCTGATTCATCAGTCATGAGCATCACACCATACACCATAAAATACAAAGACATTAGCAACAACTAGTTTGTAATAAAATGACCAAATAAATAAATATCCACACTGAGGACTTACCTCTGTCTTGCGTTTAGAGTCCTTTGCCCTTTCAGGCAAAAGATATAGCTTCACATAGGGATCTGGTATATTTGTCGGGTCCCTCAAAGGCAGGTTACTGAAAATTTTGGAACACATTTTTAAAAATCGTTATCAGAAAGTTTATAAACATCAATTGTTAGTACAGTATAACACAGGCAAGCAGCTGTTTCTAAAATTATTCAGTGACTCGAAATTATATTTACATCTATAGTCATTTCTTCATTTATGCATTTTTGCTGATCATTTATGGTCATGTGATGCACAATAACAGTGGTGTGCATCCAGATGCTGCTGTGTTGTAATACCACAACAATAAAATAACCCTTTATTTTGAGCCAGTCTATAGCAGCTATGGTACAAGGATTTTGTCTACTTACTCTATAAAATTTTCTATTAAGCTTTCCTGCAGTGAGGTTATTTACGAACATCAACACTATTGTCAATAAGAAGAAAGAATAGATGTGAGCTTGTACGGTGACAGTGCTGATGAGAACCAGAAGTGAGATTGTGCACATACACAGTGACATTCTCATAAAAATAAAACATCAGGTCCTACTTGTTTGCTTCTTTTGTTATTTGAATATATTGTAAGTCTGTCATCAGCACATTATTCTTCACTGTAGTGTCATCATGGTTCAGTGTTGTGGATTCTTCTAATCGTATCAGAAGTTCACAATAAAGGTGCTTATGTTCAGTGTTAGGATGGGAGAAATATTTTCAAGTCCCATAGTATCATTACCTCTTGTCCTTCAGGCATTTGGAAAAAAATGAAAATGTATTTTCTTTCAAATAACCTACTTTCAAACAGAAAAAAAAACAAAGATATTTCCATTTTTTTTATTAATACCATTACTACTTTAAGCATCAAGTTGGAATTTGGTGGCCAGTCCCACAGTATAGTGGACTTAATCCCCTATTCCCATTTTATGAAGATTAAGGTGATTGAAAGGTACGTGTCACTACTTAATTTAAATAATTTTAGCTCTAATTGTAAATGAGGTTATATGGTCTTTAACAGGCAACATGGTGGTCTACAGTGTGGTGTGGACAGTGTTAGAGATGGCAGAAACTGTGAACACTCAGTATGCACAGCTACAAGCAGCATCACTTGTGTAGATCAGAAAATCAAGGGCACACTTTGTCTCATTTTAGCCACTACAGAAAACTAGCTCTTCATTCGTATGTCCTTTTAGGAATGTATCTACATGGAAAATTGACTACTGACAGAAGGTTAACATATAAAAGTGTTCCTATGCCTAAGTGCAACACCATGATAAAGCACAAAGGTAAAGCTCCACACATTCTTAACATTAATTAGCACCATATGGGGGTGATTGATGAGTTTCATGCTCTGGAAACTTTACCCCTGGGAATGAGCCCAATAACAACCGCAGGCTGGACCAACCTCAATGATAGTGCAGATGTCATTGTGAAGAAAAAGATCTGTGTATAATTATTCTGATGGACTTAGCCATCACCCAAATATTTTTTCCAAACCACTACATTTGAGAGGTTGGTTCTACTTTATGGGATTGAAGGTTCCCATGACAATGAATATGAAGATGGCTGTCTTCTGGGATGCTGAATCATATAAGCTGCATTCTACCAAACTATGCAGTGCAAAATCCCAGATGACAGCAATCTTCTTGATTCTACCTCCATCATCCGGCGACAGTCAGAAAACAGAAACCTACACCTCATCAATGGATAAGTCCATGAAAATAATTATACACCATATGTCACACCTACATTAGAAATGTTTAAACTTCAATCAAAATCTCTGCTCATACCAGGAAAGATATTGTCACCCAGTCCCACAAATGGTAATACTACTATCACATCATACTGGCTAACATGATAAAGTTTACGTACGCAACTTTGTGCACTACCACAACAAGCCTCTGGCGTTGAACACTGTAGCGAAGTGTCAGCTGAATGCGACCCAAACCTGCTTCACCTGTTGACCTACAGAAATAAACACATGAAAATAAAACTTGTCTAAACACCCCCCCCCCAGAAGAAAATTATGAAATATCACAGTATAGTTGTTAGTACTCCTGCTTCAACAAATTCTTTCTAATTTCTCCCATAGTGATGTATAAGTTCTGGTACAGGTGATCTGTTGTTCTATATCTCTGCTGTCCATCTTATGAAACACATTTTAGCTGCCATTAATCTTCATTCACAAGCCCCTCTTTATGGTCTACATTTTGTTCCCACATGATAATGCCTGTTTAGCAAGTATGTATAAATGTAGATTGCATTTACAAAGCACAGCCTATTTTGAAGTATTAGTCTGGCATTTTATTGGAGGGATTAAGGAAAACCACAAAAATATCAATTAGGTTAGTTGGTGCCCAGACAATTCAAAATGGGCACCTCCAAAATGTAAGTCAGTTTCTTTGAATAACTAAGGAAAACTTCACAGAACCGTAAATCCAGAGATCAATACTGACACTGCCTACATCACAAAACCTTCAAGTTTCTACATTACTTACGATGTACTGCTTGGTGTACGGTTTCTAAGATCTCCAGTGGGGGGACTATCTACACCTGGGGGTGCCTTAGACAATGTCATCAAATCCTCAGCTGGCTGCTGATATGAAATGGATGGGGCACTCTGTAATGAGTCCTTCGATTCTTGCTTTGAGATTCTCACAGGAGAGCCTGGTTCTGAAGGTGCTGTGAAAAGAAAATTGGAAATTTTCTCTTTATGTTCCTATTCTACCTCCAATTACTGTACTTTGAAATGATAGAAGAAAAATTATAAGAAGCAACATGCACAGTTTTAAAGTAATTAAATGTGGTACATAAAACAAAACAAAAAATTGAATGAAGAATGTGTCTTATATGCAAGTTTAAACTTAAAACCACTTGACAGATCAGGAAAAAAAATTGTCAAGCTTTAACCCTACTGCACTAATTCACACTTTACAGAAGTATTGTATTTCCCAGACGAAACTGCTAGTCACTGCTAGAAACTGCTAGCAGTTCAGCATTTCAGAATGAACCTGTATATGAACAGAACACACAACAGATATAAATCTATACTAATGATATATCACATATTTGGATCTGTCCCCCATTTACCTGTGGTCAACACACTTTTCTCTTCTTTGCTGTAATTGTGCTCAAATTACATGGCATAATTTTCAGATTAAAAAAGTCCTAAAAATTGTTCTTTCACCTGAACAAACAAAAACTTCACCTTTCCCAACTCCTGCCTGCAGCACGCTTGCATATCAAAATAGCAACAGGACGCTGCACTGTCCTATAAAAAAATTACACTATTCCATGAAGGCAGGCTGCAACTCATATCACATTAATGGTGTGTAACACGCACTTTGCATAGATCTTCTGCTTTCCCAGGTATTCAGTATGGACGCAAAACAACATTTCAAGCAAGATTCCCACTTCAACTGCAGCTGCTGTATATAAAATGCTATGCATGAATTTTAGTACTGCACACATAAGCTCCACCTGTTACATTAGTGCTAGTTGATGGATTTACCACTGCAGGAGACATTTGCTATGTGTTCCTGCCTGGTGACAATTGCATTCACTCACCACAAAGTACTTACATATGACAGGAATGGGTCTTTAAACCTTCCTTCAAGTGACACTTGTGCGACAGTTTTCCAACACATGGAACCTGACTGCTGTCCATACTGCCACCATATGCTTGCACCTTTTCTCAGTCCATAGCTCAGCGTGATGTATGCACACAACCAAGCTACCTACTAATTATGTACAGTCAATACTAATACCATACTCAAGGGATGCTCACTTATGTAAATCATAATACAATGACTGCCAAACTTCTGAAGTTGAAGGTGAAATACCAACATTATTTCTTCATCTATACCCTCCTCCACCAAAAATATTTCAATTAAAAGCAATTATTCCCACATTTGAAGCTATGTAACCAAAAAGTAATTTTTGTGTCATACTAAATATGGTATAAATATTAACATAAAGCAAATGTCATTAAGTTTAGAATAAGATATTTTTGAATAATACTATAACATGTGAAACAAAAAGAACAATATACCTTCTTTCTCTCTTGTACTTAAGGGTGAATCAGGCTTCTTGACTGAGTCTCCTTGTACCAGTGGTGACTCCTCCTGTGTTTTCAACAGACTGTCTCCTTCTTCAACTTCATCATCATCCTCAGTGACCCCTTCTTTTGATCCTTCAAATTTCAGTATCTACAAACACAATACTGAATGATGATTTCTGTTGATATACATTATCACAAATGATTTCTTACGATATTGAATTGTGATTGTTCTGATTAAAAATCATCTTCTGTAACACCCTACTCTTAACCTGAGCCTAATAACAGAAAAATATGTGATATCAAAATCAAGATAGACTATATACATACTCAACATAACACAACTTGCAGTGATTAACTTTTTACAGATGCTATTTAAATATAATCATATTTATGTATCTACAATTTAAAAGACAAGTATGTAGCTGCTAAGGCCTGTAAAGTTTATTCATCAAATAAATATAAGACATACACACAGATACAAACTGATTATTTATTTGCACTAAAATTCTTCACAATTGAAATTTGTGTGGTAAATATCTTAATAATGAGTAATTTAACTGTGATCCACTATTTTCAAATGATTTTAATAGTAAATGCTGGTGTTATAACACATATTTCTGTTACAGTACAAGTAGACCACATTATGATAATTCTAAATACAGTATCTTTCTATTAAGGAAGTTGGTAGAGGTCTGCAATTTCCCATGTAAAATAGAACTAATGTTGAGCAGATTCCTGCTACCCACTCAACTTTAAAAATATAATACTTGATTTATAAAAGAACAAAAATATTTTAAATTCAATTGCAAGTAATTTAATAGACACAACAAGCAAACAATTTTTCACTGTTATATTTAAAAACCAACAAACTTACCCTCATTTGCAGAGACAGATTGATCTTACTGTCTGGCCCAGATGTTATAAGGCGATATGGCTGACTAACCACTTGTAAGTCTGGTTTGTCAACAAGGGATATCAGATCATACACAAAGTAGCCAATTTCCCGTGTAGTCTTCTGATCAATTACCTAATTAAAGTAATTTAAACACAATGTTGGTTATCTTGTTCACACAAAAGATCTACATGTGTATGAAAGCAAATTAAATAAAATGTGGTTCTTGTTTATGCACAGCATCTACCTTACCTTTATACGCAAAGTGTCTGAGTCTGGGTTGTTCACTAGGAATGTAAAACCTTGTTCCCACACAGGATCTTCAGTCCGAAAAAGAACAGTGGTTGTCTCTTGCTGCTTCCCTACAGTTAGCTGAGCATATGGATCAGGCTTCTTTAATGGACGGGCATTCTGTAGCAAAATAAAAATTATAAAGTCTATCTCCTGCTTTACAGTATCTTAGATGACTTTTGCATCAATTCTCAAGAGTCTATTAGTGTTAGTGGCCTTCTATCTGTACATTCTGCATATGTTAACTGTAATATGGATAAATGAATCTTATCAAATTTGGTTTTTGGAGTTCTTACTAAATCTATTAAGAAACTGGGTATGAAATAATAAAGGCACTTCAAGCAGCATTTCACAAATATGTAGCAGTTAAAATCCTTTCCCATCAGCAGAATATAACACAACAGTTCTTTCAATAGCTCTGACAATAAGAAAATAGGATGGCATACGTGTAGCAAGGAGCAAGAAGAATAAATATTATGAAGAAATATAAATAAATTTGTTTTTACATTTGTTCAACCCTGTTACCTTAGGCTAATCCCTCATTAATTATATAGAAAATCATATATCAGAACTAAATTTCGGCTTTCTTACTGCCCATTCTTTTGTATCTGTTACCTGCATTATAACAGGTAATCAAGTTGGACAGGTGAATGGGCTATGAGACTTTTGTTTCAGTAAGATTAGAACTGAAATGGCTAACAAGTCAATGACAATTATTACTAAAACTGAATACTGATCTACATTCTTTTTACATTATTATAATTTTGTTTGAACGTTTGTAACTTACAGGCAAATTTTTTGCTGAATCAATAAACACCATTAGCAATGCTGTGCTCATATTAGTAAGCCGCAACAGCTGTGTCTCGGCTATTGCCTGAAAACAAAACATTTTATGATGATGTTTAATGACACAAAATAATAAAAACTAACATTTCAAACCACATAATATACAAAACATATCCTTCCATATTTATCTTATAAGAAAATCACATTAACTTAACTTGAATTCAGGGATTGTTTGTTATTAGTCAATTCACGAACTGTTACCTTCCAAAACCAAGATTAAGAGATATATATATATATATATAAATAACATATTTATCAATTTGCATAGCTGTGGAACAAGGTCCCTTAGTCTAGGTAAAAGGTAAAATTACAGCTGCTGCATGTGAATAACTATGCAGACATATGGGGTGTGGAGGTATAGGTCCACACATTCTTAACCTCAGTATCAGAACAGGAGGCTGGATGGGCCCAAGGGCCAGTTTCAAGTTGTGGCAAAAATAAAATCCTGTTGATCTGGGAATCAAACCCTGGTCATTTACCCCACGGTCTAGTCATTATACTGACTGCTTTCCTGTAAGTCTGAGTGAAAATAATAAAACTGGAAAAGTCTGTTTATTTATTAGTGGTTTATTTAAGGATGATGTCAGAAGCTCATATTAAAATGATGAATAATATAATGATTAATTTAAAATTAAATAAGAATATGAAAGGAAGTCATCATGGCCTAACTTATGGTTCTATCCAGCATTTGCTTGTAGGAACTGAGGAAAGCCATAAAAATCCTGCTAGGATGGATGGTCTCTGAGCCAAGATTCAAATCTAGGACTTCCTGAATACAAAGCAGGAGTGCTAGCAAGTGATTTAAAATAAAATGTAATACTTATGAAAGTATCTGGACAATAAAAGGATAAAGTAAACAGAGAATATAAGAACTCTATGATTAATACAGTTCATCTAGTATTGTCAGTGTAATCCAATCACACAGGTTACTCAACAACTTTTTACAAAGAGCAAGGAAAAAAGAAAAAGAAATTTTGATGTGGATAATCTCTTAGAATATAAGTATTTCAAAACTGAAAACTATATGAAAGATAATATTAAAATGGTTCTTATGAAAATAGGTCATGAAATGGGCTGAAGCAGCTCAGAATCATTTGACTTGGTAGTGTTGTTTCACATTAATTCTAAGCTGTACTAATCTTCAGATAATGTATGCTACATACTACTTACTGCTTTAAGATCCTCAAAAGATGAGCTGAGAGTCAGCCAAGTCATACGCAAGTGGACCATACCACTTTTAACGCCTTCCAATGTCATCCACTACAACAGAAACAACTGTTATAGTAGCAGACTTACAGTGTTAAACAGTAATGCTACAACTTTACATTATACATTGTCAAATTTCTAAATCATAGCTCAGTGCTTGAAAAATATGCATACCATATTAAATATTATTAGCAAAAAGCCATAGTACATTTTGCAAATGTTACCACAGTTAATTTATTGTCATTACAGCAATTAAAGATACACGTCAGTTCATCTATTCTCAGTATCTGACTCATTCAAAATTATTATACTACCTCTGATTCTTACTTTTACATGCCAGAAAATCAATGTCTGGACTTCAATAAATGGGAGTTCTCCATGTATAAATAAAACATATTGCACATCACTACAAGTTAAAACTTCTATCATAAAACTGATGAATTTGTTATATAGAGATAATATAGATTTATTGAGCCCTCTTTATATAAGTTTTGTTACAATGTCCACTACAAAACCTACAGTTCACTGTGGAAAAATGTAACAAGTGTTTACTTAATTTAGTTGCATATTTCTTTTTAAATACTGTAATTAATCTGAAATTTAATTAATTTGAAACAAAATTTATGAACCATAACAAATGATAAGGCATTGAAAGACTCAAATGACAGCTGTGCTATGGCTGTAATAAATTTATGATGCTGATCGATGTAAAGAATGGCTACAAAATCAAATTATATTACAACTTTCTTGAAATATTTTCCATGATTTTATTACTTCAGAGGTAAAATTCTACAAACAAAATGTACTGTCCCAATATAAAGTTGATGCAAATTTTATTATGATAACTTACTTACCAAATCAACTTGTCCTTTCTTGGCTACACCACTCACATCCACAGTTGCTCTGAAAAGTGCATTCAAACACTCCACATTCATTGATTCCAAATGAAAATATTATGTGTCTTTTACATAAAATTCAATATTTCATGTAACAAAGCAATTTAACAGGTAAAAACACAGAGCTACTATAGAAGCAATTTTCAGTTACAATCAATTTTTGATAGTCATGAAATTATGTTTATAAAAAATGGACACGAAAAGGTAGGTTATTCATTACTGCATAAAACCAGAGACTTTTCTAAACAAATGCTACTGATTTTGTAAAATATATTTTGAAGCAATTTGCATGCATTCATGCAAACAACAGGAACATGCAACAAATGTGAAAAATGTTCTTTTATCCTATGCCAGACTTAAGCCTCTCAGCCATTAGTCTATTTTTGGCAGCCCAATACAGATTTGAATCGGCGATAAAACCAAAAATGTATGGCAAGCAGAACACTGAAAACAGAAAGGGAGACTATGATGTGCTAGAGTACAAAACTACAATGCTTGAAACCAGTAGCAGGAAGTTCTTAATATTGGGTACTCTGAAACACAACCAACACTAGGTTCTACCCAACTTTTGATGACCAAATTATAGAAACAAAGTTCAAAACATAATTCTTCTGAATCAAAATTCTATTTATCATTTACCCACATGTCAGGTTAAAGAGCATCTTCAATCCACTCAACACACAGCAACTAATTCTACCTTTTTGTGGGTAGGTTCAATAAATTACACTTTCCAAAACACTATCCATGCAGATGTGCTTAGAACTAGAGATGCAATTAATAGCAGGTGATTCTGGAAACAATTTCAGCAGCCAGTTCAAACAAGACAGTTGTCACAAAGACAACTATTTCAAAAATCAAGAACTTTAAGCTAATGGCCTCAAAAGCTTACATTCCTTATGTTGAATTGTGCATGTTTTCATATGCTACAGGCATGTGCTTGGATTCTAACTATAAATAGTATCATCTAAAGAAGAGGCAAAGTATTTTAAATATGTATGTAGGATTTGAGGTTTTCATGGTGATGAGTCTGAATACATTTCTGCATATGACTTCTAAATCACCCAATTTATGAACTTGCAATGCAATATATATCAACATAAATCACTCAATACATTCAAATTTAATTTACAACAAAGAAAGGTACCAAGGTATCAGAAAATAGGCAAAAGAAGACACTGTCAAAACATTAATTATGAGCATGATAATTCAGTTTACTATGTGCAGTTGGCATCAGAAGAATGGCTACTGTATGTGTAAAATGTCAACAGTAATCCACAGTCCAGTGTTACATACACACAAACACTCAGTTCTTCAAAGACTTTTAAAACAAACAAAGCCGGCCATTTTTTTTTGTGTACATATTTCATTGGTAACAACGATAACAAATCAAAATGATACTCATGAGGAAGTTAGGAGAAGACTAAATTCTGGAAATACTTGCTACTTCTCAGTTCAAAATATTTTGTCTTCCCATCTGATTTCTAAGTCCTGAAGATTAAAATACACAAAAAAAAATCTGCCTGTTGTTTTGTATGGTGCGAAACATGGTCTCTCACTCTGAGGAAGGAACATAGATTGCAGGTGTTTGAGAATAGGGTGTTGAGGAGGATATTTGGGCCTAGGAAGGAAGGTGATGGGGTATGGAGAAAACTGCATAAGGATAAGCTTAAAAATTTGAACTCCTCCCCCAGTATTGTCAGGGTGATTAAGTCAAGAAGAATGAGATGGGCGGGGCATGTGGTGCACATGGATGGAGAAAGAGATTTGCACCCGATATTAGTCGGGAAGCCCAAGGGGAAGAGACCACTGGGGAGACCTAGACATAGATGGGAGGATAATCTCAGATGGGATCTATGGGAGATAGGAGTTGAAGGAGACTGGATTTTGTTGACCCAGGACAGGGTCTGGTTGAGGGCATTGATGAATTCAGTGATGAACCTTCAGGTTCTGTAAGCCATCTAGTTAGTTGGTTAGTACATATTTCACAGGAAAGACAGACTTGTGACATAATTATGTTTGCGTGTCTGGCCCTCTTCCAGTAATTTTAGAATCAAACGAAAGCTTATTATGACATTTTATATTCACATCATATCGAATTTATACTTATAAATCTCCTATCATCAATATCAACACAGCAGTCAAAAATGTAAAGTAGAGCAGCTACTAGCTTCTACTAGCAGAGGATCCTGAAATTATGTGCAGTAATAGACCTCCAATCTTCAAATAAATGCAACTCTCTTAAGGTAATTTTATTGTAGAATGTAAAACAATATAGCAGCTCTGTAAAGTCTTTATAGCTTTCAGGTTGATGGAGATAACTAATGATATACTGGAGGTAGGCACATTAAATTATGTGCAGACATAAGATTATAAGTGTACTTACAAGTTCTGTATGAAACATTTTTTTATATGTTCACAATCTCAATTGTGGCTCTGGTGCAAAACTTTGAGATTATATCAGACAAATTTTAAGTAATCAAAATCTGTACTAGTGGAAATTATACATACAAATGAATCACTAAATTGTATAACTATTAATTTGAACTTGCAACATTACACTATGAAATTTCAATGTTAAAGGATTCTGATGATTGTGTTTTATACTCATACCAGACAATGGACAGTCAAAGAATTTAGTAATATTAAATTTGATTCTCAAACTTCCAAAACCACTACATAAGTAATTTAAGGCATATTAAAGATAGTAAATTATAATTGCTTAACTTATATCTCTTACTTATAGGCACCTTGCAACAATTTAAATAAAAAAACTAAAAAATGTATGATGTTAAAAGTATTTCATGATGTTTTAGCCCTCACAACAAAATGGCAAATAAGTGAATAGCAATGTAGTGTTTCCAACTGGACAGTAGACCACTGTTGCTTATAACTCATGCATGTGCCTGTGTACCTTCCCAGAAAGTCGTCCTCTCCTGTAGTATCTTTGTCATACAGTATGGCAGCCAACTTCTGACCCTTCAATTCCTCAACTTCAAACTGGCAACAACAGCAAAAGCAGCTTCATTCTTAGGTGGTTACTTATAGTTAGAAAAGACAGAATTATAGTGTTTCAGTAAAAGATACAAATGATCACAGCAGTTCAAACAGTAAGAAGCAAAGGATATTCTAATAATTATTTTCACTGGTAATTCAGCTTTCTGTACCAGAGGTTTAGACTGTATTAGAAAATTCAAATACTTTTGCTGAAACACTAAGAAGTTAGAAAGACAAAGTGAAGCAGAAGCAAAATACATGTTATACCTCAGATACACAGAAATTATATAAACAGAAACAAGAGATGTGTATGTTAAGTCACACATTCTGTTCATGTTCCCAAAATAAAACATGGTTATGTTTTCAAGTGCTTAGCAGTTATTCTACACTGTTCAGCGTTCTTGCAATGTATGGCAAGAAGACTTGCATAGTAGGCATGACCGATGAGTTAAAAAGTTACTGTGGGAAAGAAACTCTATGTAACTATTCTGGGAGGTACATGCACACACACACACAAGGCAAAACTCCAAAGTTTAAGCAGCTGAATCTACTTATTAATCAGCTGAAGAACTCAGGGTCAGTACTGTCTTTGACTCAGGTAAAGCAGTTACAGAAAACCAGCACAAAAAAAATCAATTCTTGGCACCAAATGGAAAACAATTTTCTCTTTTCATAACTGTTAGGTAAACATAACAGATAAAGCATCTGTTTTAATGAAGCTCGAACTCTTCACATTAATGTTTTAATAAAGGGTAGCATACAAGGACACAAAAGCTTTTAAAGTAGCATGTATATGCTCCACTGCCAAATATTCACAACTGTGACATTTAGAGGACAGGAAATATAATAGTTTGCACCATGAAGCTGGTTTCACTTAGTCCAACACACTATGTAAGACACAGAGTTTGCCATCTTGGACTGCAAGTTTCTGAATGTGAACCTTGTTTTAATTATACTGTGAACATATATTTTAGCATTATGAAAACTAAGGTCAAGTTACTCCTGTGCCTATGTACCATGTCTTGAAATTTTTACATAGAATATGGAAGTAAAGCTCCAAATATAATCTCCACTGAAGCAAAATGTTATATTCTGCAAATAACAAACAATATTAATCTAGGATTGTCATCACTTTTTAAAAACACAAAACTATACCACAATAATTCTTATGTGGGTTACTGTTTTCGGAAAATCATGCTGAGGGAAAGAATAAGTGACTTTAGTACATCCAAAGTGCTGCTTTAACAAACACTTCATCACATCTCTGACATTTAATAATTTTCATTTACAATCACAAAAGACTTTAGTGGCAGAGGGAGGGATGCATACATCAAGTTATCACAATTTGTGCACAACTATAATAGAAAAAATAGGGTATAAACATGCATAGAAATATAACAAAGTAGTATGTACATATTTATAAAAACATTAAAAAAAATTCTGTACAATGTAACCTGATAGTAACCATGTTTCCTCTAAAATAGGTTCTTTGTGATTTCATTAATTAAATGTTTAGCAATGCTAGTGATAAAATAATATTAAAAAACAAAAATCAAAACCATGTGGAACCTTTCATGAGGTAGCAGTAGTTTATAGTCTTGTTAATGAATGATCTGAGTTTTTGCATGAATAAGTAACAGTAGAGGCTGGTAAATTGTGTGTTAGTTTCAAAATAGTGCAATGCTTGTAAAAATTATTATGGACTAGAAAAGAAATAGTACTTCCTTTTAAGTAATTACTACAACATTAAGAAAGCAAACTTAGGTGTGACAAAATGGTTTCCTGTTACAGTTCTCTAAATCAATTAAATATTAGCTCCCATCCCTCCATCATGTGTTAGACCTAATGCTGCAATTTTCCTACCCATCCTTCATATATACTAAATGTGTTTCTTAAGTTTTAAACATATATGTTACAAATTAAAAAAACTGAAGTGTTAATTTATGGAATGCTACCACTTGTGATGCAGAAATTGTATTAGTTGACTATAAAGAGCATAATTTAATAAAAATCAGCATGAGTGACAAGGGTTCTAAAATAACTAAATAACTAACTAACTAACTAGATGGCTTACCGAACCCAAAGGTTCATCACCGAATTAACCAAAGCCCTCCACCGGACCTTGTCCTGGGCCAACAAAATCCACTTTCCTTCAACTCCTATCTCCCATAGATCCCGCCTGAGATTATCCTCCCATCTACGTCTAGGTCTCCCCAGCGGTCTCTTCCCTTCAGGTTTCCCAACCAGTACCCGGTGCACACCTCTTGTCCCATCCATGCGCGCTACATGTCCCGCCCATCTCACTCTTCTCGACTTAATCACCCTCACAAGACTGGGGGAGCAGTACAGATTTTTAAGCTCGTCATTGTGCAGTTTGCTCCACGCCCCATCGTCTTCCCTCTTAGGCCCAAATATCCTCCTCAACACCCGATTCTCAAACACCCGCAATCTGTGTTCCTCCCTCTGAGTGAGAGACCATGTTTCGCACCCATACAAAACAACAGGCAAAATTATTGTTTTGTA
>NW_019060413.1:204620-217857 GCF_000696155.1 Zootermopsis nevadensis
GATATTTGAACTTTGTAACCCTTTCAAAGGACTTATTAGCTACCCTAAGATAATTTTGCCCGCCTGTCTTCTGATGACGAGATACTAACATGTACTTAGTTTTTTCTGAATTTACTCCTAGCCCCACCTGTCTACTAGCCTCTAGTAAAACTTCTGCATTCCTCTTTATTGTATTCATAGCGCCCCCCAATAAATTAACATCATCAGCATATGCCAATAGCTGATGTGTCCCGTTCAATTGCAAGGGAGACAAAGCATCTCCTTGTTTTAGGCTGTTCTTGATGAAGAATGTCTCAGATACATATTTACCTACTCGAATTTTGCTACAGGTTTAATTTAAGCACAAGGGTTCTAAAATAACAATCATTATTTAAGAAACAGTTGAAACTTTTGAACGATACTAACATACTACTTCAAAAAAATTTCGAAAAAATTTCCTGTTTTCAAGACACATATTGTGCATATTTTTACAGCTTTTATTATATACAGATCTTAAGGAGGGATAAGGCTCATTTTATTTGTTCCTGTACCAAGAATGACTTTCACACAAACAGAAGTAAAAGAAACGACAGTAGCCAATTTCATTAGACATTATATCAGAAATATATGTGATCCATTTTAAAACATTCTTAAAATATATGTGGAACAAATGAAGATGACTATATAACTGTCATTAGGCTTTGAGAGGTGGGGAACTGAACACAGATTTCCAAAGCATAAGAACAGTGTTGCATAGTTTTGATACAATTTCACTGACTACAATTTACAGCTTTTGAATAAGTAAGCCATTGCTTAATTAGAGAAACAAATTAAGAAATGGCCTCACAATATAACAATCCTAAGTCATTCACAGAAATGTTAACTTTTAAAGAAGGTAACCCAAGTACCCATGGCAACCCAGTGATTTTGGTGCAAAGAAATGCATGTTACAGTCTTCACATAACATGCCTGTCATTATTGTTGCATGATTTTAATCAAAACTGAAATCTGACAAATTTTTGCAAAACTCCAAAATATTACAGTTCATGAAAATACGTTTAGCTGTTTATAAGTTCTATAGACAGCCAGACAGGCAAACAGCAGAATTTTAATTAGTGCTCCACAGGGATGCAAACAGACCTATAAAACGCACATCTATAATTCACCATGAACAAATACATTTTTGGAATTAAGCACATTTGATACAATATGACTATAAGCATAAAATCTATAAACACACATAATAAAGGTTTAAAAAAACAAGTTATGACAACACTGCCACCACACAAATTACCAATTAGTATTAACAGGGGACTATTTGCTCTACCTTCCAAGATAATCGTCGTTTTGTACGCCGGGAAAGCCTGGGTCCCAGTCCCACACTTCTAAGGTCACCCCTTGACCTTTGTGAGAAGATATCACCGCCTTCACACACACATTCACACATGGGCCTTAATCAGAATAATTGTAATGCTGCATGTCTTAAACAGCTGACCAACAAAATCACATTCAAGTTGCTGTTACCCAGAAATTGTGCATGTTTACATTAAGGAACACATCACATACACGTCATGTTAAGATCACCTCATTCAGTTATACAGGGGGATTCAAACTATGTCCATAAATTGTTGTGATCTTGCAATAATTTCAAATAGAAAAGGTTCAGGAATGATTTATTAAATCTAGCCTCTTTGATGAGTTTCAGTGCTACAATGAGAACCTGGTGGTCTAAGAGATAAGGTTCAGGCCTTCTTTGTAGAAGGTCTTGGGATTGAGACCATTTGGATCCAGTGCAAATTTTTCTGCAAAACTTCCCTTTCCCTTACCTCTAACAAAGTCAAAGTTTTGTGTATACCAGGCCACCACAATTCACATTCAACATTACGCTGTATGTCCCTTCTGCTGACAAAATCATAATTAGTATGATTTGAAGTTTTAACAGTGGTGAGACTGAAGATGGCTGTCTTCTGGGTTGTTGCGCCATGTGGTCTGATAGAAGTTTACTAACGTTTCAGAGATCCTTGCTGCCTCCATCATCAGGGCAATGAGTTGACCTGATAATGGAGGCACACAGTGCAAGAATCCAGAAGACAGCCACCTTCAAAATCAAAATTCCACTTTCCTTCAACTTTGCCATGCAAGAACAAGTAAATACGGTCAAAGACCCATACACAAAGCTACAAACCACAGAAACACATAACAGTGCTCCAAAGTTTATCTACCTGGCTACATATGTTCATGAATAACCACAAAGGTGAGAGTTTAACATGGGTACTGATGTAATCTAGTGGTAAGACAATTTCCTAAATTGGTATCAAAAACACCTTCTATTCACAAGCACTTTCTGAGCAAGGAGGTGCAGTACCTTTCTGAATCATCCTGTATAGAAGTGGGAGACAGAATGAGAAGACTGTATTCAAAACAATATCTTACATAAATATTACTACAACTAAGTTATCACATACATACATACATACATACATAAAGGAAACTGAGGGTAACATCTACTTTCTATGAATCTTGTAATGTCTTCTGGACCTGCACTACATATATCTGATCATTTACTAATTGTTAGTTATGTATTACTAACGTTGACTTTGTATTTATCACATAATTAAATAAGAACTAGAAATATGTACGTTTTCATACATATATAATGTAATAGAATCCAAAACAAAAATTCAAATGCAGGAAAAGTGATAAACTATTCTGGAATAAGAAAAGCATTTAAGAAAGCTGTTTAAAATGTATTTAAACAAGAATTATCATAAAATTTTTAATTAAAAATAAACCAGTCACTCAGCACACCACGCATGCGAATATTACATAACATGCACCATTTACTAAAATCTTTGTCCTGAGCATGCTCCCAATTAAAACAATGAAAGGTAGTAGTTAAATCTTAATAGACATTAAGCTGAATTTCACCAAGTTTCACAGAATTTTATCAACATTTTCCTTGAAGTGCTTAAAGTATTGACTGAAGGATTTATAGCTCCATTTGTGATTTTACATGGTGGTAAAGGCATGGGCTATTAGTTTATGGCAGTCATTTTACTTATTTATTAAGTGACAGTTCAAAGTTTTAACTCAAAATTATTAGTTTTATTAACTGTCATAATTTTATTGTGGACACCAAATTTGATATTTTTCAAGATGTCTTCTGGGTTGTAGCACCATGTAATCTGCCTCTGAAACAATGGTAAACTTCTACCAGACTAGATGGCACTATAACCCAGATGACAGCCATCTTTGCACTCACTGCCATGAAAACCTAAAATCCAAATTTGATACTATCCACATTCACAAAGTTTCACCACTGTCAAAAACAGGAAGTATGTTGGCAGTGGACATATCCAAGTCTTGAACCTGAAATCGTTGTACAGAGGCCAGCACCTCCAGGGTGACTAGGAATTCAGTGTGCTTACTTTTATGACAATTTTGTATTTACACAAGAGATTAAGAGTGCCTGATATCTGACAGTGTGCAGGTAAAATCTTGTACAATATGGTTAAGATAAAGTAGTCCCTGGCCCTGAGCACCTCACCACAGACATGAGTGGCCACCTTCACTCCCAGATTGATTTATCCTGGGGAAAGAAGTCCTGGTACCACAGACAGAGTATTCATGTTAACCATGTTCGACTGGCTAGCACTTTGGAAAACGAAATATAAAAAGTCTACACATCAGCTGTTGGCATATCCTGATGATGTTAACTTATTGGGTGACGATATAAATATAACAAAGAGGAACACAGAAGTTTTACTAGAGCCCAGTAGACAAGTGGGGCTAGAAGTAAATTCAGAAAAAACTAAATACATGTAGCCCTCGATTTACGCCGGGGATGTGTTCCTGGATGAACCGGCGTAAACTGAAACTCTTTTATAATGTAAATCAATGGGAGGTCAATGACATGCGTTCCCAGCACCCAAACATTGACGGGTAATATAATGGCATTACATTTAAAGCTCTGAAATAACGTAAATAAAATAAAGGGAATTTAAATAAATATATTTTATATACATACAATCGGCAATTCGTTGGTCCCCGCGATTGACTGCGATAGTTGCATTCATGTATGACGCCGACCTATAGAAAATCGCGTAGTAAAAATTACCCGGGTACCTCCGCACAGATTAAATTAGTCCTTTGAAAGTTTAAAGCGCCAGGAATGAAATTGCATAAGAGCAAACTTGCATATGCAAAAGTTTGCATTTCACAAACAGCTTTTACCGATTCATCGATCTCATTGGAGCAAATGTGCGTTAACGAAACATACGTAATTGCAGAGATGACTGTATTTATAATTTTTATTCAAAATCAGTGATGTAAAAATTACGATTTAGTATAAGAAGCAGTATGAGAAACATTGTAAAATGTTATAAATAATAGTAAAATATATTTTTTTCACTTTTAGACTTGCTGGTTTCAAAATCGGCGTTATTCTGAATCAGCGCAAATTGAACCGGCGCAAATCGAGGGCTACCTGTACATGTAAGTATCCTGTCAGCAGACAGGAGGTCAGAATTGTAAAAACTACATAATGACGAACTTAAAATAAATTGTACTCCTCCCCCTAGTATTGTCAGAGTGATTAAGTCGAGAAGAATGAGATGTGCGAGGCATGTAGCGCGCATGGGTGGGACCTAGACGTAGATGGGAGGATAACGTCAGGCGGAATCTATGGGAGATAGGAGTTGAAGGAAACTGGATTTTGTTGGCCCAGGACAGTGTCCGGTGGAGGGCTTTGGTTAATTCGGTGTTGGACCTTCAGGTTCGGTAAGCCATTTAGGTAGTTAATTAGTTAATATAGAAAGTCTTCTGTATTACTTCCATGATTTAGTGGTATTCCATACACTGAATACAGCAGAACTGATCAGTTAAAATGTGGTTAGTCAGCTCCAGCCAGCCAGGTGCTTGCTGACGGCATAAGCCTCAACCAGCTGGCTAACAATGCCTGGCTGGCTACAACTGGCTAAAATGCATTTTATCAGACTGATTCTGCTGTGTTCCAGTATATGGAGTACCACTGAACAACAAAAATAAGACAGAAGACTTTATTTTTCAAAGTTTTAGCCAAGCTAACACAATTAACATAAATACTCACCCCCTTCCCAGTACCCATTACACCCCAGAGCACATGTGGACATGGTAACAATAATGTTGAATAATATAACTGCTATTAATAATATAACGCAAATGAAAAGTTGGTTTTCACATGTATGAATCATACTTAGTACAAGAGAGACATTTTTTGGAAAGTTCAATTTCTGAAGCAGGGGGACAATTATTCCATCTTTAGTCTAAATGTTACTTAAAAGCAGGTTAAGACCTTATTTCCACATATGATTATGATTCCAAAGTCGAACATATGCTGTGAACTGTTCACCTAAACCCCTATTAAAAATAAGTTTTGTGATCACACCCACACCATACAATGAAGAACGACAGAACAAAATAACCACCATCCAGGCATTCAGGCAAACAGGGAGTGATGCAATCTAAAATATACAACCTGTGCTATAAGCAGTGTTAAAAGTTAATGTTTAATTGTACGGTTCAGTGATATGTACAGAAGATTATGGCTTCCACTACAATTGCTATCAGGATATGACTTCAGTGCATCAGCTACTTGGAAAGCAGCCATTTGAAAGAACGAGAAGCTGGAAGAATAGTATGAAGACAGATCTTAGGGAAATGGGCTATCAGAATGGAAGTTCAATAAAACAAGATCAAGACCACGGTAGTGGTGGTAGCAGCAATATGACAGCCCTCCAGGGTGACCACCAATGAAGCATTTTGAAGCAATGTATTATTATACCCATTAGATTTAAACATAACAACATAGTGGAAGATATTCTTATTTCTAAGCATTAATTTTTAAATGTTTCTGAACTGACATATTTCTATGAAAAAGTTAATTTGTTTCATTTTAACTTTTTTCAGGAAAATGATACAGATAAAGTAGGGATACATTTAAAAAAAGTTCTCAAACAATGTCTGCAGAGAGTTATGTAGTGATCCATTTGATAATAAGTGAAAACCATGTTCAAGTTAAATTCTGTATATGGAATCCAGATGAAAATTTTCAAAAACAGTTCAGTTATATATCTTCACGACTCTGACCTTCTGGGGTCAAATTTATCAAAATTAATAATTGGTACTTCTGAATTATACAGCTGGATACTTCGCATGATACACAAAAGCACCACGGAGTCACATTCAACACCAAAAACAATCAACTGAGAACAAAGATTTTTTTCAAAGGAATAACCAATGTTTTAAAATAACAAGTAAAAGGACATTTTCTTAACTATTATGTTCCAAAGAAAAGATTAAATAATGTCATATCCATGTGTTCTTTGCAAGAAACAAAGGCAGAATGGGTGGTCACACCCATTTATCTGTCTGTCCATTTAACCTCTGAAACTACTCAACAGATTTCAGTAAAATTTTGTCCTAGAAGCTAAAGTGAAATTTGCCCGGAAAATTAAATTTTTGCTTTTACGGGTCTAATATAACCTGAATATTGAATATTAATTTACTAAAAATGTATCTTCATATAACAATTTGTATGTGGCATGAGATATACATCTTATTACACTCTAAAACATTTATTGGAACGTATTTTGTAAATATTTATATATAAAAAAGATCGACTTTATGTAGCGTGAATAATTCTGCAACAACAGATTTGTAAATGCAATTATAAGTTTGCATTCGTAAGAAATGAACATGAATGCCAATCAGTTATACAAAATCACTGTAAAACATGTGTTCCACTTTGGAGTACACCATTCAACTATGGTTAATCCATGAGCATATTGTACGCCACTACTTTCAAGTGAGATACCTGAATTTTGAATGGTACTATAGCATACATATCAAGAAGTATAGAAATTATTTATGTGGAAAATTCAGAAATGCAAGCAAGCAGCTGTTAAATGGTGGCCACCCTAAGGCAAGCTGTTACAGTTATGTCATCCTGTGTACCATCTCTCACCTGCCCAGACTCTCATCTTTCTTGGATAAATCATCTGCGTCGTACAAATGCAGCTCCAACACCTGTCCTTGCGGCTCAAACACGATGCTCTAGGAGGGGGCAAGAAGCAGGCCAGGGGGGCCATAAAACACGATGTAGGACAATTCACATCACACTTACTCAACAGTCATCAACAGAATGGCACATGAGAGTGGATAAAAAGCCACAAAATAAATCATAAAGTATTCAGTAAGAATAATTAACACAAAGGTCATAGTACGACATGTTTCTAGGTGATACAAGATCCAGAATGAAAATACTGTACATGTCAAAGACTGGGTATTGCTTTATCAGAAGAGTGACCAGAGGTCCCGGATTTACACACATTGTCCCTGCATCCAGACATCAAACATAGAATAATGATTAATATTAAATAAAAACAATATGGCATTTAGCAACTTATAAATGTAACCAGTTATTCTATTAACTTCATAAAACAACAAACTCATTGAGAAGTTAATATTTATTCAATATATAAAGGGATTCCCCTGTTAAGGGATCCAGAGGATCTTTATAGTCATCCAAGAAGTTAGTCAATGTACACCCTACCCAAAGACATTCAGCCTTGTTCACATCTTCAGAAGTGAATTATTTGAGACCCATTTTTCCTTCCTCTAAGAAGTACTTCCTTCAAGAGAGACTTGCTTTTTCCATTATACAAGTCATGCCATATACACTGCCCAAGACCAATGTCATACAGTATTCTCTTTACACCTGTAATTGAAATCATGCTTCATTTAAACCAGCGTTTCTCAACTGGGGTTCCGTGAGAAATAGTGATGAATAGGCTAATCATATGTAAATGTATTTTTGAGTCATTTTTATGTTTAATTTCATATTCGTAATTTTACAATACACGTACGACATATTCTTAGATATCAGCAAATTTCAAGTCTTATTGAAACCCACCTGGAAGGACTGTTGATCAAAAACAAACATTATTTTCCTTCCCTTTCAACACAAGTGTATGACTGGGTGAGGGATCCATACTCTGAATCTTCTGCTCATCCTGAGAACTTGACTTTAAGAGAAGAGGAAGAACTTTGTGGGCTGCAATCTGATCGTACACTCAAGATGAGATTTACTGACCTATCCCTGGACAAGTTCTGGATTTCTGTGAAAGAAGAGTATCCTGCCATTCATAGGAAAGCAATAAATATATTGCTGCAGTTTTCAACCTCTTACATGTGTGAGCAAGCTTTTTCTTATTTAACAAGTATCAAGACCAAAGACAGAAATCGTCTCCTTTCAGTTGAAGATGAAATCCGTGTGTGTTTATCTAAAGTTCGACCCCGAATTAAGTATTGTGTACCAAAAGACAAGTACAGATTTCACATTAGAAAAGTAAATTTTATTATTTAAATTGGCTTCAAAAATAACATTTCCCTGACATATATATTTGTTCATATGACATTTTACTTTGATCTATCTTATGCCTTTTTAACATTGTCAATAAACGATTTAGTTATTGTAGTAGTTATTATCTGTTTTCGTTCTGTTTATGTGTTATATACGATACTGGTTATTTATGTTTATTTCTTGTGTTTACAGATATGGGTTAATTTTTTGTGTGAATGAAAACCTCTGTATGAGGTCTCTTGAAAAGGCAGTTTGATTTCAGTTTTTTTGTATTGTCAATAAACTTGAGAAAAACGTAAGTAATTTTTTGCGTAAACCAGCTATCAGAAAAAAATATATTAAGTTTTCCTTATGAACTTTAAGTTTATAAAAAAGAAAGAAAGATATCAATAATGACATATAATAATTTTTATGTAGGGGTTCCCTGAGACATGAATATTATTTCAAGGGTTCCGCAAGGGCAAAAAGGTTGAGAAACGCTGATTTAAACACTGTAAACAAATAAATAGAAGAATACAATTCAGAGAGTGTAATTTCTTTACATGAACAGATATTCAAATTACAATTCACATTTCAGTGACTTGGGAAGTACAACTGAGAGTTACTCTGATTGAATACATGTATTCCATTCTGGATCTAGGTTACAGGTTCCATGTCATTCAAATATGAAGATAATCTTAGACCAAAACATCAGGAATGTAATGCTGTATCTTTGACAGATACCCTTACAGATGATAATCTACAGAAGAATAGCATGGTTTCCTTGATACTTCACTTGGTTCTCTTGCTTCTGTGCCAAAATAGCATAAAATACTACTACAAAGCAAGGGTGGTGCATTCATGTTAACAAAAAATATAAAACCTTCTGTCTTACGTTCATGTTTCAGTCACTTCATACACTGACACACAGCAGAAGCAATCACAACCATAAAAGTTAAAAATTATCGGGAATTTAACAGAACCATTTCTATTACATTATTTCAGTCCTCTGAATAAAACATAGTCAGTAATATTGCTTTACTAAAGTGAAAGATCAATCTACAACTTCTGCTATCATATGGAGAAGTAGAATATAACTATGCCCAAAAGTACAATCTGAACATAGAAATGTAATTTATTACATGTTTTAACTAGAACCTCAATGTATCTGGGCATAAAGTAATGAAGTTTCAGTATCGACTACTAATATAATGAACCGCAAACAACAACACAGGTGGGGCAAACTTTCATGAGAGAATCATGTCAGTCTTAAGTGACCTGAAGTTACCTAATTCTGATGATGGAGAAGCAACATAGTTTGTCAATAATGATGAAAACATAACACACTTAAGTTTTGGTTCAAGATTACTACAAAATATATGCAAGAAATATGTCCAACCATTCAACACCCATCTCCTGTGATAACTAAATCTTGGTGTAGAAGGTGAGCGCACACAATATATAACATTCTTAGTCTGGAAGCAGGGAACAAACTTGTTGTAGTGCCATATGAACAGCTGTGAAAGTGGGTCATTTTCAGAACTGTGAAGTATACACAAACACCCACACAAGCACAAACACACGCACACGCAAACACGGACTCAGACACATGAACACATGCACACTCTCTGTATAATTAATAATCAGTTACTTAATAGCATTATTAAATATAAATAAATTAAATAAAACAGCTATTTTAAGCATTATAATCTCGCGTACACAAAATAAAGTGTCTTATTTATCAGCTGTATTTTAGTGTTTAAATTTAACTGGTCCATTTATGTAAGGAAAAGGTGATTAATCTGAGGTGTTGATGTTCTAATATAAGTAAAAATGCATTTAAATTTCAATTAAACAAATAATATGTATGAAACAAATAGACTTAATAATAACAAACTTGTATCTGCACTTTTTTAAATTTCATGGTAATAATACAAAGCAACATCAGTGTCACTTGGAAACAATGGTAAATCTTTAAAAAAAACACCGCTCCAAATAATCTCCCCAACAACTTCCATAAGTATTGTACTACAGCTCTGATTCATCCTGTATAGCATCAAATAATATTATTAACAAATAATAACTTGGAAAAGATATAGAAAGATGTGGCCATGGCCTAATTTTGCCTGGAGGGACGGAGAGAAACCACATATTTCTCAGCTACATAGCCAGTCTCTGGGCTTAGATTTGAACCAGGCACTTCCTGCATATTGTTTCTGTGGTATTCTTTTCTGCCAAGTTTTAAATTCTTAAAAACAATGATTAAGTGTGTAGTCATAATGAGTGGGAAACTGGACAGATGACACAGGTATTACTGAAATATAAACTGCACAGACGATAGAAACACAAAAATATGTAAATCTTAAAACTAGTTAAATTTAAAAATAACTAACATAAATTTCTATAATAATAAATATACTTCTTATAAAAATTTAGATGCAATATTGCATAAACCTAATGAAAATACTCATGTATGGCTCTTTCAGGAAGCGCGCATGGAAAATAAGTGGCACGCTGTGATACAAGCCATTATATCAACAGGAATCTATATATTTCAATACTAAGACCTTCATACAACTGTCCAGTAATGCATATTAAATAGAAAGCTCCAACTGTGAATGAGCACAGTTTACTTATGATCTAAAATACAAATTCTCCAACACTACCAGATCTTTAACTTACTGCCGGCTCTCCTCTTTGAAGGTTTTTGGATGTAGTAGGCAATATAATTTAAAATAATAAAAGAAGAAAGAGAGTTAAATGAGACCTTTAAGCAAAGGTTGTAAATATATTACTGTAGTATTCTGTTATAATAGTTTACTGAAAAATAAGTTTCTCAATGTATAATTTGAGGTTTTCACAGCGGTGAGTATGAAGATTTCTGTCTTCTGGGTTGTTACGCCGTGTAGTATGGTAGATGTTTACCAACGTTTCAGAGGTCATACTGCCTTCGTCATCAGGGCGATGAATGTGCCAAGTGGGTGGAGGGGGCTAGGTTTATAGGAACTGGACAGTGAATCAACAGGCAGTGGGCAGGCTACTCCATTCACTGTCCGGTTCCTAAACCTAGCCCCCTCCACCCACTTGTCAGATTCATCGCCCTGATGACGGAGGCATTATGACCTCTGAAATTTTGGTAAACATCAACCATACTACACGGTGCAACAACCCAGAAGACAGAAATCTCTAAGTTTCTCAAATTAAAGCAATCTCAATACTAAAAAATAATCAAATTGTAACTGTCCTTTACAATATTAAAATTTTGTACAAATGAAGAGGATTACATTATGCACTGTATTTAACTCTATGAACTAGACAACTGGGGTTCAGTCCCCGATGAAGGCAGAGGATTTTTCCTCTGGCCTCTGTGTTCAGACCAATTCTGGGGCCCACCCAGCCTCTTATCTGATGGGCACCAGGGTCTTTTCCCAGGAGTACAGCACGATCAGGGCTTGATGCTGACCCCCCCCCCCCCCCCGCCCCCATCTAGTGCTGAGGTCAAGAATGAGTAGGAGCTATACCACCTTTCCCACCAACCACCTACATGGCATATAGTGGGACAGCTTTACTTTACTCTTACTGTATTTAACTGGTGTACCAACACAATCATAATCTCAAGCATAATTATCATCACTGTTTGGTTACAGATCTTCATGTGTCACTTCTTTTATTGTTATATTAATATGAAAATACATACTGAACCCAAGATTCCCATATCTACTATGATCGAACCCCACCATTACTGGTATCTTCTCCAATTTTCTCTTTAATATACACTACCAATCAGGTGATAATTTCAGTGAGCAATGATCACTTTATGTGGTATCAGTTAACTTTTTATTCTTTTAATACTGTTACAAAATTAGAGACTTTTATCACTTTTACTCAACTTCATTGGCTCATCAAAAAAAGTAATATAACCCTGTTAAGTTGCTGGAACACATCTAAAATTATGTTTAAACTGCAGGCTCTTTCATGGCAGAGAAACTACGTTCAACAGCATTATATGTTGTTGCACATTGCTTGTTGATATTTTTGTGTACATGTCAGGAAAAATTTGAGGTGCCTTACATGATTTCTGGATATTTATTTGGAATATTCTTGTGTAATACAATTATAAAATGAATATATATTATTATATTACACTATTATCTACATTTATTTTCCTTTTTATTTAGTACTGAAACTGTCATAAGTTAAAAGTCTGCAAATGGAGTAAGGGAATCGCAGACCACATCCCAGCTATTTAAGTTAATTTTTATGGAAACATCCACCCACTTAAGATCACATCACTTAACATGTTTTCCAGAACATAATTCTGACATTAAATGACCTCTGTCAGTGTAAAGAGCTGTCTAGTATGACTATTACAATTGTAAGTAAAAGAAATACCAAAAGGCATTCTTCTAGTAAAATATCACATTTAAAGAAGTACACAGTTTGAGTTGAAATTACTGCACACGTGATGGTTTGAATCATGGTGGGTAGTTATAATTACAATTCTAAAATATATTCTTTTACAGAAAAACAGCACTGGAAACAATGAAAATGTGTCATTCTACTAATATAAAATTATATATGGTAGTTACATATCAGCCTGTCACGTGAATTGCCTATAACATGCTCAGACAAGCCACAACTAGTGATTTAATCAAATGGAAATTCTAACCTATATTTAATAGCATTTAACCTGCCAAAGACTAATGCTAAATACACCAACATGTGAATTTTCATTTTCACGTGTTTCTGCTGAGAGCAGTTTTGTCCTCACAAAGGGGCACCATATAAATAAATATTGTTCAACATAGGATTTTCATATGCACTAGTATTCATGAAAGAAAATGCTTCTATGGCAAAAGAGGAAAAGAAATGTCATCC
>NW_019060413.1:246110-311271 GCF_000696155.1 Zootermopsis nevadensis
GGGGGGGGGGGGATCAAGTTTTTAAAACGCAACCAAGGGGGTTGGTTGCGTTTTAAAATCTTGAGTAAGACACTAAACTAACCCCCCCGAATGGTGGGTTAAAACACTTGACCTACCCCCCCTTTGGGGGGTTGGTTGCGTTTAAGAATGGTGCACAACAATTATTGTGTATTTTCTGATATTAATCTGTGAGATCCTGAGTGGTAACTCCACTCACCCTTTCTTAGCAATGGTTCTGACAATTACATTCTATCTATAATTTGTATATACTAGAGCAGAGCGCTCCTTTCGGAGACAATAAACTGGTTGCGTTCTGGAGCAGTGATCATGCGACTGGCTTGGTAGTTGGTGATCTCGTAGCTGTGAAGCGTTATTTGTTTACTCGGCATTGTTGTGTTGGTTTACCAACACAACAATGCCGAGTAAACAAATAACGTAACATTGTTGATGACGTCATTTTTTGACGACAAATTGATTGATGACAACGGGGAATCAGAAATTTTTATAGTAGATTTTACCTGGTTGTCTAGGAGTAAATTATTGAATAATCAAGTCAAGTATAGCATTTCAATGCATAATATCACCTCTGTGATAGTTTTGGCTTTGGGAATATGGAGAACACTTGGCCCTCTTATGCTTCTAGAGGCTTTGTTAGTTCTTTTCAGATTTTGGGATCTTGCATTTCATCTGAATTTAATTTCTGATATGGGTGAAGTTAAAAGAAATACAACACAAAAGTAGGAGGCTGAATGTTTTAGTATGGAAGTGTTAAATTAGTGCAAAGAAGTAGTTCAAGCTCAAAACAATTACCAAAAACTTTCCTTTATTGACTAAATACAAACACTGCAGCCTAATGTGTCAAATTGGATTGTTCTTTCTCATTATTCCCTTCTCAGTTCTTTTTGTGTGTGTGTCTTTAAAACTGAAGCTGGAATACAGATGCTGCAAAATTTGGATTTCAGTACGTCTTTAAAATTTCAGCCTTGTTCAATGGCACCTGAATCATATTCGTTACAACACTAACATGTATTACAGTGTGTATATTAAATTTATTTCAGGGTATTTTAGATTGTAAATAAATATCTAGGGATGATACATAGGCTGGCATTTTCTAGACAGTCCACTGTGGTGAGAATAACACAGTCTAAACCATTAGCACTGTACTTTAATCAATAGGCAAAAGAGGCCGAGTTCTTAGAAGCTGTATCGTCACAAATACATTTAACAATTAATGGTCCATGGTAAAATATGCATTTAATAAATCATTGCATTTGTGAGTTACAAAGATATAAGCAAAAGATATTTTAAATAATTTTGTTACTTCTCTTATTGAGTCCTCTCTCTGAACAGAGTTCATAATTTATGTAGATCACAAAATTATTTATAACATCAAGAATAGTTACTCTGAAACAGAATTTCCCACAGCAATTAAATGCAAATTATCCATTTGGAGAAAATGTACAAAATGCCACTTCTATACAAAGAGAATTCTGTATTAAAGGAAAAATCAATAATAAATGAGTCAATTGAATATAAGCTATTCCCATTCACACATTTATTAATTTATGTATTTAAAACCAACTTGACTGCACTAGTTACTTCCAGCTTACAATGTTAAAGGTATTCCTGCCACAACATTTTCAATTACTATAATGCCATGACTAATTCAAATTATTAATATCTATAATGAGAAAGTGAGAATAGCATTATATAGCATTACAGAGCATTATAGCAAAGGTACACTTTATGTGTAGCCCCTATATATTACAAACTATTAAATATGTGCAATATAAACAACAGTCTATATATGTCAAGATTTATCTTAAACTATTAATATTATAGAAAAATATTCATAAATCAGACTGTTAATTATCTTCATTAGAAAAACAATTTCAACTAGAACTTCCCGAATTATGCGTTAGTCACATCATGTTTAGGTAATAAATATTTTATTTCTTGCAATTTTAAATACGTTATATTGCTATTGTTATTATTAGTATTAGTATTACTACTTGCGGTATTAACGTCGCATCAGCAGTGGCAGACCCTAGTAGTATCTATTTTCTTCTTGGGAAGAATTTAATTATAATTAAGTACAAACTTATAAACAATATTTCATTCAGAATTTGTAGGTATAATTATGATCTACCGCCAAATTCCAAATGCCTGACTCCAAACAACTCTACGTTACCGAGTATGCCATAATTGCGCGCTATTACTTGCAGGTTAACAAACGGACATGAGGAAAATAATATATGATTGTAGTACTTGTTCTAACACATTTAAATCTAAGATTAAAATAATTTAAAGTAAATGTAGGTAGTGGTATTTTCCACCCAGATTCAACGACTGCAGGGAAGTCCTGGAATTGAGGTTTGGGTTTCTCACGGTGACGACAATGTTGATGTTGGTCTTCAGAGTTGTGATCTTCAGCCCTCAAGATGAAGGGAGCCTGATCCTCGGAAATGCTGGTATCTACCCACGAATCAGTACGCCGTTACAACCCAGAAAACCAACATCGACAGAAACAGTCTTAGTTACCAGTCTCTTTTATGAATACAGAATACAACTTGTAAAGACTTGTTGGCATGAAGTTACGAAAAGCTTTGAGAAGGATCGATCTTACGACAAATTTATTTTCTACTTTTCGTGTATCAGAAATATGAAGTGTAACAGGCATTTGCTCAGTCCATCAAATAAACCTGAAAAATGATGTCGCTTGCCGATCAATAGCAAGTTAACCAGCATGAAAATGGGCGCGTTTTGAAATATAAATGAAATGAATGATGATGTTTGTTCTTGTCAATTCGGTCGATAAGTAAACAACTTAGTTCTGACATTCTGTTATAATTTATATCATGGACTAAACACAAGTTTTATTTTAGATTTCTATGTATCGACTGTGAAACTTTCATGTGCACTGCTTTAACGATTAATAAAACAATATCTGAGTTATCCGCTTGAAATGTAATGCCACAAAATATTGAGTAACTGACCATACCATGAATCACGAATTTGTGCTTTATTACTCTGTTACCTTAAAACTAATACGAATCTTCAACAATTGATTCTATGCCTGATTCACAGGAGTCAGACTCCATCTGATGATCAATTTCTAGATGTCATTTCTCTTGCATTTTGCTAGTCTGCTCCCATCTCACGTAATGGTATTATCGATTGTAGGAAATTAAAATGTACGATTTCAGGGTATTCTACAATGGCAAAATTGCATTAGAATCTCTTCAGAGGTTCTCAAGTTGAATCATGTGGATGGATAAACGTTATCGGCCATATAAGCATTTATTCTGTGCATGTCATGCAAAGAATGCATAACAAAGTACAAATGTTTATATAATTAATAAAAGAATTGGTCACGGAATAAATGTACATAAAGTAATCATGATGAAAAATAAATATTGGTGCTAAGTTGTAGTATGACAGTAGCTAACAAGTGAATGTAAAATTTTTCAGGATTTAAATATATGAAAACAATTGAAATAAAATTCATAAATTGCACTGACAGAAAATATACGGACCTGAGAGAGATGAATTATCTGACAAATTATATAACAAGGAACTCTGTGGTTTACACATCAATTCTAGTAATGATGGGATGATAAACAGTTATGATGGGCTAAATTCAGAAAATAAAAGAATCTTAAAAAAACAATATGTATGGATCTGCTGTGTTGAACCATCAGGTTCTATTAACAGAGAATTAGTTAGAATAAGCCTTTTAAATATGTTTAAGGATATATTTGGCTCATTAGTTACTGCAATTTTGAGTGAAGAATAGAAAGACACACTCTTATAGGATCCACTCAGAATGCCAGTAATGCTTGAAGAAGCTTCATAGTACAAAAATACCTACAAGATAAAACATGTCAACAAAATCAGCAATTTCAATTTGAAATATTTTTCTGTGTAAAACATTATGAAGAAACAAAACCAACAAACAAATCGGTCACTGAAAATAACAAAAACATAAAATTATATATAATAGAATGTAAGAATAAGGGTTACAGTGGGCCAAAGATAACATTAAACATTAAGCCTCCCACATGCCTAAGCAGTATGCCAGTAAGGTACAAAGAGCAAACAAAGATATAGCTTCAAACATTCATCATCTCAGAACTGGATTGAGGTCAGTTGTCAGCTTCACATTTCAGATGATTTTTAAATACCTGTAGAGTGAGTAAGAAATATGAATCATAGTAATTCAATACATTCTTCTCTGAGCTCTGGGTTTAAAATTAACTTAAAATGAGAACAGAAAGTAGATTATGTTCTCATATGTCACTAAGGAGAGCAAAGATGGCGAATTCAAACATGTCATATGATATTTATGATACTTTTGAAACTCGGGTTTCTTTTACAAATGCACGTTAATATTTTACAGGATAGCAATGCAAACATTACATGCCTACAATATGTATGATGGCATCTTGCCATTTTCTTAACACACTGTATACAGCAAATGTATTATGTCATGTCTTCAGATCTTACAGGCAAAGGTTACATATGGAGAGAATCTACATATGTCTATCACATATAGACTAAGTGCAAGTTCTAAGAATTGCAAGTAGCTCAATTTGTTTCTTATGTTTGAGCAAAAAAAAAAAAAGCATCTCATGGTTGTTTGCGATGTATTCCTTGATGTGGTTAGTATGTGCTTGCTGCCCATTCACTTTCGTACGTTAGCTGTAGCAGCCTGGAAATAATGTTAACAAAAATGCTGTACAAGGACTTTTATCAATGGGAAAAAGTAAGTATTGTTCAAGATTTAATAAAAACTGTTTCGTTTTTAAAAAAAATCAGTTTCGTGCTTTAACATTACAATCATGCACATTCATTTTTACCTGTAAACATATAAAGGGCACTTGCATAGCATAAAAATACTCATTTGAGAAAATCCATTAAATGGTTCAAAAGAAAGTATTTTTCAAAATATATTCTTTTCAGACTGAGAGATATCTAAAATAACATCATCCCTAAAAGTGTTGTGAGTGATTTTCCATCATAAAAGTTTCTCTTTCGATAATATAAAGCAATTAAAGGGGAGATGCAATCTTAACTTCTATTTGGCAAACAGTACTTCATTGTGATGCTGTTCACAGCTTCAGATCTTCACACAGGCAAAAGTAGCATATCTCAGAGGAAGATCAAAAACTCACTCAAGCCAGTGATTTGTATACCATATCTCTCAACAAAGACATTTGAGTTTAAATCTTTTATCTTTCAACAGATTGCTTTGTTGATATTGTCCCTACCCAGTACAAATACTGGTTCTGGCTACCAGTACCCTGATGGCCAACTTGTTGTGGATTCAGCTTTGGCAGTTGGAGTCCATTACTTCACACCTGGTGGAACAGTTGTGGTATCACTGCCTAACACAACCCTTTTAGCACCAGACTTCAAAATCCATGCATCAAGGAAACTGGGAAAACTAGCACTGTCAACTGATGGAAACACAGAACAACTTATTGATAACCTAACACAGCGTCTTCATAGCTCAAGTCTCTGGCCAGTTGTGGTCACTTGTCCTGCAGATGGAATTATAAAACATGACCCAACAAACTGGGATACAAGGAACGACGATGTTCATAGTAGCTATGTTCTGGTTACCATGCAGCACAAAGATTGGCAAGATCAGGCAGTGTACAGCTTGAGGGAGCAGATACAGAACCTGGAAACAATTCCTGCTTGGAACTCACGAGCAAGATTTGTCATAATGTTGTTAGCAGAGGTAACTAATGCCAGAGAAGTGGCAAAAGATGTTCTGCAAGAATTGTGGCAATGGCAGATAATGAATGTAGTAGTGTTACTTCCAGCTTCAAATATCAACAGCAAAATGCATATTGTGCTTGTGTATACATGGTTCCCTTATCAGTCTCCCTCAGGTTTGTGTGGGGAGCTAAGAGATTCTGTCCATATTAATTCTTGGATCTTGGATGAAGAAGGGGGACGATTTCTAAAAACCTCACCTCTATACCCACAGAAAGTTCCATATAATCTCAACAGCTGTCCAATCAGAGCTTCTACTTTTGAATTTTATCCTTTTGTTATATGCGATAAGCGTCTAGGCATCGGGACAAATACATCAATCACTGATGGCTTGGAAATACAACTGATGCAATGCATAGCTGAGGGTATGAACATGACACTCATACTTCGAATACCACCTGGAGATGAAAGAGGAGGAATACAGCTGGAAAATGGTACCTGGACAGGACTAAGAGCTGACATAGTAAATGGCAAAGCAGATATCACATTTGCCAGCCTTCTGAGCAAGCTTGAGGATCATCTTATATTTGATGACACAATAAGCTATTTCACTGATAGATTTACATGGTTTGTAGCTCGTGCAAAACCTTATCCTCGCTGGCTGGGCATGGCCAGAGTGTTTGATCCAATGACATGGTTAGTAGGTTTCCTAGTAATTATATTAGCAAGTATTTTTACAAGAATTTTGCTGTCTTTCAAGACCATCAGACACAATGAAGTGCCAGGTAATTATTGGCGATTTTCTGTCTGTCTGTCCAGTATGTGGGCTGTGTTCTTGGGTGAAGGTGTACCCATAATGCCTTGCAGTCTCCCTCTTCGATCATTCTTTCTCTGCATGATAATCTACTCACTCGCAGTCAACACAGTATTCCAGACATTTTTCACCAGCTATGTGGTAAACCCTGGACTCCTACACCAGATAAGTAATGTGGATGAACTCGTTCAGTCTGACCTTGTCTATGCTTTCTACTATGTCCTAGATAAGTTCTTCACTGCAGATTTCTTACATAAGTTAGAACCAAGAGTCCAGTGTGAACCTTTCAAGTGTCTGGATTATGTTGCCACTCAAGACAACTACGCAACATTTTGTGGTAGGGCTTTGCTGGCATACATTGTTGATGAACTGGTGAAACAGGAGGGTAAACATGAGATTTATGCATTTCAAGAAGATTCCTTCCAATTACATTCTGTTATGCTGATGCCAAAAGGAAGCCACCTTCTGGATCGGATTAATGTGGTAATGACCCACATTGTCGAAGCTGGTTTACCAAATCAGTTTCTAAAAAGTATATTAGATGCAAGGAGAATTGAAGCTGGAATATTAGCTCTTCAAGATCTAACTGACGAATATTCTGCCCTTAGTCTGAACCATCTTCAAGGATCATTTTTCTTTCTCTTAATGGGGCTTGCTCTGAGTCTAGGTATGTTTTTATTTGAATTACTGAAAATCTGTAAGTGATATGCTTTGTGTTGTGTCTTAATATCTATTATACCTTCAAGAGATGTGATGTCCTTTAATTACTAAGTTATAACAATTCTTTCTTTCAATAGTAAATTAAATTCTTAGTAATGCAAGCAGCTGCTAATTCATCAATTTGCCAGTGTTTAATTTTGATTATATGTTGTAAAATAAAATAAAGTTATTTTCAAATATTTTTCTAAATCAAAACTGATAAAATATCAGAGTCTCTATATAACACACAGAGACTATATATTATTTCATGTTAAGAAAAATAAATCACTAAGGCCAATCTGCAAAAGGAATACTGCCCTAATAAATCAAATGATCTAGCAAAGCTTTCACAAATTAGTTAACTTTCCAGTGGATGTCACTTTGAGACAGAAAGAAAATATTAATGTTTTTGAGCACTACAGTCAGGAACCACAATTTCCTTACCACATTTGACAGAGTGAAACTGTACATCCCATCTTCCAACCCTCTTAATCTCTCTATAGTCCACGTCACTTTACAATTGCTGATGATCAGACACCCATTCCATCTTGGTGTTGATCCCCTATCAGGACTCATGACCAGATTTTAAGTTGTGGGTCTCACCATTATAGTTTACTGTCATTTTGCATCCTCCCTGATAGGATAAGTCTGTCATTTGTCTTTGTCATGTCTATATATTATTTCATTTTAAAATGAATGTACATAATCACAATTTATACTTTCCTATGTACAATATATACATGGTCTCTTGTCAGTCCAGGGTTGTTCAGCAGATTACGCCCTATCTTAATTTTCTCTATGCCACAACAAGCAGATCAGTCACTTGTATGATCATAGGCTTGACTGCCACCAAGTTCAAGCCTCTTATATCTTATGTGTTGGAACCTCTCTGGAAGTAAACAGAATTCTGTCTGACAGACAGTCCCATACTAGATGTGTTTTATTCACTCAACCTTGTTATGTGGACAACCAAATGGAAAGTTAAAATACCATAACTGAAGGATATAAAATCAAAGAACTTCTTCCTTAACCTCAAAGAAGATGGTTCAAGAAATACATGGTGTGTGCGGTAAACTTTGTCAACAGCCATCAGGAGGGTGCACCAACATTTAGTAAAAACATGCAACAAATACTAAAATATACTGGTATCATACTTTAAAAACTGTCATTCCATCACAATATGACTTTAGTGTCACACGTATTACAACAGAAAATACTGCCATCTTTATGTGAAATTACAAAACATAATGGGTGTAATTGATAAGGAACATCTCCAGGAGCCTGTCTTCAAATATCATCTGTAACCCTCCTCTGTTTAAACAGATAGAGGCCTTGCAACAAAGTCAGCATTAAAATCACTGTGTCAGTACTGGAGGATATCCTGGCTTATAAAGCTTGTCCTGAGATTTACTATTGTACTTTCAATGTACTGACTACCAACCACATAAATAATAAATTCACAAAAATTAAATTTTTTGGATAAATCCCCTTTAAAAGTAAATCTCAGCATATATGTTACGGATTCAATAGAAACCTCTATACTATTAATGAAACAACAACAAGATAAGCCACTAAAATAAACTAGATACTCTTACACTGAATATATTACTTTTCTTTATAAAGATGAAAATAAATATATATGCCACAATTTTCTGAATAGTAGCCTGGGCTACAATTTAGTCTCTATGTTAAGTACCTGGCTACAGTTTGAGCCTACACTACAATTTTAGTTGTGCAGTTCAAATACACATTTGAATTATACTCAACTCCATTCTTTCAGTTTTTGTTTCATTAACATACTCTCAAGCAAACTGAGGCATTAATTAACCTTCATTATACAGCATGTACCATTTAAAATGCAACTAAACAACAATCACCTACTATGATACAAAAATATCAGCAGCAGGTCCACACCCATGTAACACTTTCCCAACCACCCCTGTGACACTGAGGTCAAGGTTACCATGGTTGCTATAGTGGTTGCAGTACTACAATGTTACAGAACATTACACTAGGACTGCCTTCAGTTCTTAAAATATGTCTATCATAACCTACATGCATATAAATTACTCCAAACCAACCTATACACCGAGATCTGACAGTAGATGTCATTTAAAGTGTTACTGTTCCTCTTATATTATTCTTATCAACGATGTATACGTCCATTTATACTGGAGTTTTGTTCCTGGCGTTTGCAATTTCTGTTGTCTCCAGTCTGCTTGTTACTTATAATATTAATTCAAGTAAATACATATGCAATATGTTCCAGATTCTTCAAGCACATTATTGATTATGAGGATCATCTACACATTTGTTTCTTTTCACTTTCATTACTTTGTAAATTTACTAGAAGTTTGTAAAATAAAATGTCATACACAATTACAGAAATGATATATGAACACAACAAAACTGAAATCAGGAACAAAACCTTAACATAACAATATATAACAAATCACTGGAGAATGTTCCAGAATTTAAATATCTGGGAACAACAATAATAAATATATATGAGATTAACGACAAAATTGGAAAAAAAAATCCGTATTTTGGACATGCTTGTTATCATTCAGTAAGTAAAATGTTATCATCCTATACACTTTTTAAAATCCTAAAGATAAGGATAAAAAAATAAGGTCGAAATTATTGTATAGGTATGAAATGTGGTTTCTTACTGACTGCAAGCATCTCTGAAAATAAATTACTCAGGAAAATAATGTGGCCAAAAGGGATGAAAAGGACAATTTAAGACTTATACAGGTCACCTAGTATTATCAGTATAGTGAAATGAAGGTTATGATACGAGGTGCGATCGGAAAGTTTCTAGACTGTGCCTATAAAACCCCGTACACTTATCTCAGATATTAAATTCATCCATCACCCTCGAAGTAGTTCCCCTGGGAGTGAACACAACGATCCCAGCGCCGCTGCCAAACCTGGAAGCATCCCTGGAAATCTTTCTTTGTCAGCCTGTCAAGCACCATCTGCGATTCTGCCTGAATCTCTTCTATCGTCTCAAATCTCCTTCCCTCCTCATCTTTGGGAAAAGGAAGAAGTCACACGGAGCTAAATCCGACGAATAAGGAGGGTGCGGGATGACGGCCATGGTGTTTGAGGCCAAAAACTGCCGAACTTTGAGGGCGGTGTGCGCTGGCGCGTTGTCATGATGCGTCGCATGTAGAGTTCTTCCTTTAGAATCAGCTGACAGGTCCCATAGCCTATCCCAACAATGTCGCACAAGTCGTTGAGGGTACGACGTCGATCTTCGTGAATGGCCTGCCGAATCTTCGTAACATTTTCGGGCGTTGTGCCCGAAGATGGTCGTCCAGAACGCTCGTCATCATCGACAGAGGTTCGGCCATTTTTAAAACGTGAATGCCACACAAAAGTTTGTGCACGACCCATTGCGCACTCCCCAAATGCTTGCTTTAGCATTCCATAGGTTTCCGTAGCCGTTTTGGCAAGTCTTTGGCAAAATTTGATGCACACGCCATTCCGAAAGCGCAGGAGGGTCGGTGTAATGCACTACCAAAACGCCCATAACTAAGAAACAAATGCTAATTCGATCATGCCGGCTGGCACACTGATTCCTAGCGGCAGAAGCTCGTACTACATCCGGTTCGCCCTCTATTGACACAGTCCTGAAACTTTCCGATCGCACCTCGTATGCTGGACATAACTAATTTGAGAACAAGGAATGCATATAAAATATTATTGGAGAACTGCCTTAGAAAAAAGCCACTGGGAAGACAGAGAAGCAACAGTAAGATGAATCTTGGTGAAGTAAGTTGTAAAGATGGGAAGAGAAAGGAACTGGTTCCAAGATCACATTCAACAGTGGGCTTTGGTACTAGCAGTATTAAACATTTGGATTCTAATTTCAGAGAATGGGTTTGTTAGTTATGTATGTACAGTTTTTGTACCAAGTCTTCATCTCTTATTCATCCATCCTTCTGTTTCTACCAGTCGGATATGGGATGCCCTTTACATTTTACAATTTTATTAATCAAGCTACAGGGGAGATAAATATCAAAACTTTCTCTTGACCTTTATTTGTGTTTTAGAGATGCAGCTTTGGGTGAGAGGTGTTATGTAATTTGAAAAAGGAATGACAAACAAGTTACAGATGACAAATTTAATTTAGTTGTCAGAATAGGTACTAAAGTTGAGGACATGTAAAGGGTAGGATAAATCTCACATGGCCTCTTCCACTGAATCACGTCTCCTGCTCTTAATAACCATTGTAGTTGAGACAACTTTGAACCCATTAATCAAACAGTGAAGAACACTAAAAGTGTGATGTAATGAGTATAACCAATAATGAGTTCATCTTTATTAGCATTTTTATGCACAGCCAGTATCATAATGCCACATATAGGAATACTTTTCAGTTGTAATGACAGTACTACATTATTTGCAGTATGTGAGCATTTCTGATCACCTGTATGTCAGTGTGGCATAGTCACTATGTCAATTATTTTTGCAAAATGAGTCTGTTTTCATTAATCATGTAAAACTGCATTTGGCAACATGATTTAATTGCTACTGCTATTCAGAGTCAGCCATATCCTACTGGTAACACAGTACAGTGGTCAGTACAAAGTTAAAATTTTAATTACTTAATATAGTTGCCAACTAACTATTCATTAAACTGTCGAAGGCAGGTCACATACAGAGAAAACCAGCTGCTTAAAATTGATTTCATACTGGAAATTATGATTTCATAGAAAAAGCTACTGTTTTAAATTGGAGGTCATACATAGAGTCATGTGAAATTATTGTTCAGAAACTTATTTTTCTGAGATTAATGGGCAAAATAAGTGTTGCATACAATCTGAAGCTTATAAATGCAGTAATAAAATCATTTGTGCTTGTAAGATTGTAATTTACATGAGAAAAGCAAGAGAAAAATATATCTCCACCATGGGAAACACGTGCTAAGGATGTGGAAAAGACAGGTGAATTACTTCTTTGAATAATCCATTTAATCAACAACTGAAGAAAGACAATCCTAAGCAAGCTAAACTTACTCCCAGACATGAAAGAGATGACAGACAAGACAAGGGAATAGGTTCTCTCACTTAATGGACAAAATTCTGAGCATCGTGTGCATTCCTACAACTGGTGCTGCCTTCTCACCCACTTCATGGCTGACTATTAGTACTGAAGGGTAATCACATATCCATGCTGTAAACACCCAACACATAGAAACACAGTTCATATGCCTGCCTTCACCTTCAAAGAATCTACATTTATCTCATAGTCATCTGTTTCTTAACATCATGAGACTTTCTTCATATAATATAAATGCAGTATAATTTACCTACTGTATGTAATGAATATATATATATTTGTAACATATTCCTACTTATGTGAGCCCTTTGTTTATATTATGTGAAGTCTACATAATAGTATGAATTGTACTTGTATAATATTTATTGTATTATTATGATGAATTATTCCACATCCTATTGTCATCTGACTTATGGATCCATGGAATATAATAAAGATGTATGAATGTATGTATGAACTGTACAAACTATTTATTATTTACAAATACACATGTTATTATGTTACTGTTACATATTCCACATCCTGTAATATCTTTAAAGGTAGAAGTTATTACTGGTGTCTTTTCTTGTTAGCTTTGGCTCAACTGAACACACCAAGTCCTGAAATAAGATGGACTCACCCTGTGTGAAAACTGAAAATATGTCCAATATTGTATTCTTTTTTGTCAATCTGACCACCACCAGAGAAACAAAACATTCTTATAACCCTGTGACATGATAGAGACAACCAAAGTAATTTTTCCTGCATGTTGATCAGCAAGAACTGCATAAAATATTTACATTCAGCTCCATATATAACCTGTTTAAAAGGATGTCTCATTCTGTTTCTGTTATAAATGAACAATACAAAGCAAAGTGAGCCCAAAAGTTTACACATTTGTACTGTGACAAGAAATGTAGGAATGGTGTAAGTAATGCAGCAATTTCTTTACAGAGAATCAGAATGTTTAGGCAACTCTGCAGTGACCAGACAGTAGTGAAGGAGGTAATAAGAAAAGTCTAACAACTGACTTCTCTGACATGCATTGCAAGATAGATTGTGTAAGTTAACACAAAATCTTTTTGGCCCCAAAATCTCCCATTGTTTGTTTTTAAAATACTAATTCAGTTTTAATCTTTGTGTTTAATTCTTGTCCCTATGTTTTTGCAACTGTTCAATGGGTAACTTTGGTTTTCAGGCTTAGACTGCATCAAATGTCAATAGCCATTCAATGTTTCTGCAAATATTGCAGTTGCCACCTTCAGGGTGTATGTTGAAACAATGGACAACTATGAACATTTGGCACAGCCTAACCCTCAAATACAATGTTACTCATTCTTTGCACTACCAAATAAATGTGAGATAGCTACTTTCCACAACCAAATGATATTAGGCAATGGATTGATTTCCCATTCCTCCACTACCTACGACTTGCAGGAAGAGAAATATCAGAGATATTATCAGTCTCATTTAGCTATGTTTCTAACAGAAGGGGACCAGGTGGGAGGTTGGTATGACAGTCTCTGTGCTGAAAACTATCATCCAAAATAATATAGTACAATCAGTGTGCATGGGTAACAGTAAAACTAACACCACTGCCGGAATTATTTTGACTGGTAAATACTTATTTTGCTGTCCTGTTGCATAAAGCAACTCAAATGTTACAACTATGCCATTCAGGAATGTAATAGCTAAGTCATAATTTATAACTGAAACCCATATGTCTATATACTGCATGGATGTTGTCACAACCTCGATTAAAAATACTATATTAGTCACAACACAGACATCATATTTGTTCTAAAGTTCACCCCAACACATTTTAAGCATGAATTTTCAGTTACTAAGGTCACATAAATGTCTTAATTTTGTGACTCAAGTATAAGGTGTCAGTAAGATAAATATATTATTTCAGTACTACAGAATATATATAAATTTAATTAAAATTATTGCAGTACAAAAGCCTATGGAACTAAATTTAATTATTCTCTGCCTGATTTTGGGGGAAATTTTTTATATTCCAGAAATTAAATTTTCTACAATGAGTATTCATTAAAAAACATTTCTTATGAACACAGTGAACTCTCGTTATAACAGATTTATAACTGACCATTACCTGTCTCAGCCTAAGGCTAGTAAATATTGAGCAGAATTTTGGCATAAACCTTGCACTTGCACATCCGAATGTCTTAGGAAGCACCCATGGAGAAGCATAAGATCCAGATATTTACCTAGTTCAATGTTGATGAAGTATAGTTTGTATATTGCAATCCTTTAGCAAGCTCTACAGAAAATGAAGCCTCACCAGTATGACTCCTCATGTGCTTGGTAAGACTGTTCCTCTGGCCAAAACTCATCCTGCACATTGTACACTGAAAAGGCTTCTCCCCTGTATGAGATCGCATATGTTTTGTGAGGTCATAACTTTGAACAAATCTCCAACCACATTCAGTACAAAGGTATGGCTTCTCACCCATATGTGCTCTCATGTGATTCGTCAGTGTACTACGGCGTCCAAAGTTGTTGCCACACACAGCACAATGGAAAGGTTTTTCACCTGTGTGAGATCTCATATGTTTAGTAAGTGTGTCACTTCTACCAAAACTCTCACCGCAGATGGGACACAGAAATGGCTTTTCACCTGTATGTGTAAACATATGCACTGTCAGCTGCCTTCTCCTTGCAAATTTCTTCCCACATTCAGTACAATCATATGGTTTTTCCCCTGAATGTGATGTCATATGTAAAGCTAGCTGATGTTTCTGTGAAAATGTTTTTCCACATTCAGGACACACAATGTTTTTCTTATATACTTTCGTCTTTGTGTTTGATCCAACTTTCAGAGAATTTCCATCTCTTTCAAGCTGTACCATATCCACTGCAGAACACACACTGGCACAAGAGTCTGGATCACCAACTTCAGGATGTGTCACTGATGATGTTCCCAGACCCATCTGAAGTTTTACATCTGCATCTGTCTTTCTGTCACTAGTGCTATTTAAACAATCTGGTAAATTCTTGGGTTTAAGACTTGTCTTCTTTACTGAAGGGCCAGCCTGTTGTTCATCTGACCTTTGCATCTTAACAGTTTTACTGATTGGTTGCATGTGTGACCATACATCATCATGTTCTGAGAGAACATCAGTTTCTCCATGTAATCTGTCAAGGAAACTGCATATTAATGTCACATTAAAGAGCAAGCGTGAATATCATATTTGCTCAAACAAATCACATTGCTTGATTGCAAACTGATTAAAATAACAATATGTTCCCAGGAAGTAAAGAATCCCAGAAAGATACATCTGAATATGTCCTCCATTCTGTCACAAAAAATCTTAGAGGAAATCAAGAAAAGAAAGAAATGTTTATTAGTAACAGGTAGATTTTCAGAAGATATAACTTAGTGCACTGCTCAACTATATCCTCATCTTCCTTAATTAAACAGCAAGAAATATGCATGAAATTAATAGCTCACTTTTTTTTGCAGCATATTTCCTATAGGAAATCAGAGAAAACTAAGCTCATATGGAAAAATATAAGCAAACCAAAGTAACTGATATTTGTAAGTCACAAATTCCACCACTGCGCCCCCCCACCCCCCCCCCCCCCCCCCCACATCAACGCAGCATGCAAAAGATACAATTTTTTATCTTACTATTTACTAATATTAAATTAACTGGAAAGAGGTTACATTTTTTACAAAGTTCATGTTGGTGGACCAAACCATTAACTTTTTGAAGCTGAAGCTCATCTAAACCATTTTTAAGAATTCAGTCCATTCCTCAAAGAAATCACAATTCCTCATTAAAAAGATTAAATGATAAATGCTGTTTATGGAAGTAAGTGACGTTTACACTGAAAATCATATAAAACACATAAATACAAATAGTAGAGTTACTGACTGTTGAAGCTGATGGTATGGCTATAATTTAATTCTAGGTACATATGGAATGAATGTGTTTATTATATAATCAAAAAGGATGCCCAAAATGATTAATACCATCAACACAAATTATGAATAACTAGAATAATCACTCTCTTTGGATTTTACCACTTACTGGACGACTCAGGATATTAAATACATTAAATTAAGGGTGGCAAGTTCAATTTATGACAGTAATTACAGTTACCTGGACAGAACCCATTCCAAAAGCAGCCTGTTAAACCAAGATTCACTTAGACTATGAAGTATATAAGAAATTAGGGAGATTTATTTTCATTTGCATGTACCATAAATACAAATTGTTAAATTTGAAACATACATTACAAAGAAACTGGTCTCTTAAACAGCAACTGTAAAGAGAAATTTAAAAAAAAAGTTTATTTTCAGCAACAAGCTCTATATGAACTTAGAAACCATGGAATCTTCAACACAGGAAGCAAACAGGTATAAAAAGAGGGGTTGGACAGACAGACAGTTGGGGCAGTATTGCCCAAAAGTCATCACATGCTAAAAGTAAGAAACAAAGGGACAAAATGTTCATTAGTTTCTTATAATTTAATAAACAGCATGAATTCCATACACTTGGATTTAGCCTCTTTCAATAATACTTCATTTATAAAACATAGAAGCAATAAAAAGCTATCTTCAATCTGGTAACTTGTCTTGTTCTCTTTAATTCTTTCACGTTTTTAGTCAAAACCACAGCAAGGCTATGTCACCACTGATCATGACACTGTTTCATTGCCTTAACATGTCACCAGAACTAATACATGGAAACATCTTATATCTTACAAAGGCTCCAAAATATCCTGCTGGATATCTGAATGGATTATAAAAAGGGCATAAAACATATGAAATTTCTAGAAACTACAAAAATAACATCTAATGGAACACTGCCATATCACGTCTTCAGGCTGTGGAGGGAGAAAGGGTCTCCACATATTGAGGACAGCTACAACACTGAATAAGAAACTGCAAAAAAATTGATGAGGAGACCAGCTTGTAAGACTAACAACTGTTTAATTTTTTTTAAAATAAGTGTGTTACAAATTCTCAACAGCATAACTTAAGAAACAGAAACAAATGGTTAAGGCTAGATAGGATCCAACATAAGACTCCCGTAAACAGTGTCAAACTGTCCATGAAAGTAAGAAATTTCTTAACCAGCTGAGCAACTATTACATTTTAAAGGAAGACTCTGTGTTATAAAATGACAAGTTCCATTCTATTGAAAGTATGCTTATGCAAGGCACAGGTATAGCTGCCTCTGTACCTGAGCAACACAACATGAGGACATGAAAGTAAAGCTTCACTCACTGCACAGTGTCACTACATGAAGGTGAGTAGTCAGTCTGTTTCAAGTTCCAAACACTTCACCCCAAAAATAAAGAGACCTTATTAACCACTGGATAGGAGGGTAGCAGCTGCACTGGTCGCAAAATCATCCAAACCCACCTTATGTATATAAGCTGCAATACTGAAAAACAGAAGCCCCATTAGAATATAACAGAATTTATTTACATTCCACAGATCCTTCATAAGCCCAAGCCAATAATGTAGAACATGTCATGGCACAAATACAATACTTACTTATAATACAAATATAAATAACACAATTATGACAGTAATTTACAGTCAACTACAGTATTAGTGCAAAAATGGTCAACAGAGAGTATGTTAAGCTTGCAAGCAAAACCTGAATATGTAGAATACAAACTTGCTGTAAAGGCTAGAATATCTGGAGCAAGGAATCTAACCTTTCATCTTCATCATCTTCTATATCTGTGTCAGGTTCTTCAATTGAGACTTCCACTACCTCATCCTTCACAGCTGCAAGCTTCCAGCAGTCCTCAATACTATCAGTTCGGAAAACAGAATGAAGAATTTCATCTGTGCTTTCCTAAACATAGTAGAAATTGTAATCCTATATTAACTTAAAACAACACTACAATATTAAATGTTAAAAAACACAAATTATTAAATTATATAACACAACAGCATTTATTTACATTCCACAGATTCTTCAAGGGCCCAAGCCAAGAATGTCGAACATGTGAAAGTACAAAAACAATATTTGCTTCTAATACAAATATAAATTACATAGTTATGACAGTGATTTACAGTCAAGAACAGCATTACAGCAAAAATAATTATACAGGAAAGCATCACCACCATTGCTTACATTTATTTACAACAGCTGAGAATTTCTGGTAAACGTACATTCTTCTATACAATACTTTTATTTTCCGTCGTTTACACAAGCTTATTGTTAAAATCATATAAAATCATATAAAATTTCACATAAAATTGTTACATTTTAAAATTGACGACATGTTTCGATATACAATCTTATCATCGTCAGGTCTATCAAAATTAAAATTAAAATCTGGTGTATCTGTTGCTCTGCTTATATTGTTTTTGTTTTTACTCGTTTTTACTACATCTCCAGGCTTCTTCGATTTTATTTTTGGAGACGCGCCTGGGTGCCTATATCGGGTTGTGTATGAGGTGCGTGTCCGTTGTTATTGAATGGCAGACAGATATAAGCTGTACATTCTTCTATGGAGTAGGAGTGACATAGTTGATAATCTTTTAATGCTGGCTTAAACTTCTTTAAATCATGATTCAGACTTATTTCTCATTAATCACTATTTCATTTAATGTTTTATTCAAACTATCCTCGATAAACTATGCACTCCACTGAAACAAAACCATATGCATTAAAGTTTGTTTCCCCAAGTCCCCAGCAAACTGCAAAACAGCCACCAACACTTACGCATTATGGGCCTGCAGAATTCTAGATTCTGTACTTGACCTATGCAATAAGCAGTCACTCTTCATTAAGCCACCTTACACGATGGTAACCTGAGAATAATTTATTATAAGCAGTCACTCTCTCAGTCATGTTATTTGAAGTGTCAAAATATATGTGAGAGATACACAAGACAAAACAGTAAGGTGAAGATTCTGGTGTAAATTTCCAGATGTTACAGTTCCACACATAGAAGTACTATCATCCTCTTCTTCTAGTCATGAAGTTAATATAAACAAAACTGTTTACGTCATAACAGACCCATCGGAAGATAATATCTGGTTACAAAGTACAGGACTCCTTACACAGTATAGGCTGAGCTATTAGCAACACTGCTAAATAACAAATATATATACAAATCATACATAATTTTAATTCTCTGGTAAGTTATTATATGTTCTACACCAAGCATGTCAAACCCAATGCCTGTTACATGAGACTTGAAAAAGAGATGACTATTAAGGGGGCAAATACATGGGTAGAGAAGATCAAATGCACCTACTTTTACTAATCCCAAAATTAGCTTATACAGCACAGCTAAGTCAGTATAGTGACTGGCTGCGGACTGCATGACTGGGGTACAGGATTTTTCTTCTAACCTCTGTGTCCAGACTGGTTCTGGGGCCCATCCAGCCTTCTGCCCAATGGGTACCAGGGTCCTTTCCTGGGGGTAAAGTGTGGCTGGAGCATGATACAGACCACTCACCCCCATCTAGTGCTAAAGTCGAGAATGAGTAGGAGCTATATCTCCTTTCCCCCTCCCACCAAGCACCTACATGGCATATAGTAGGACAGCTTTACTTTTCGCTTTTCTTACTGTGTACGTTTTATTACTTTATTTTCCAACACATGTAAATTCCATTGGAAGATATTGGAAAATAAATCAGTGATATACAAGTAGCTGTTTGACATGTATTTGAAACTTCAAACTGATTAAAAATGGGAAATTTTAAGTCACACATCAATCATATTTCGAGAACTGAGTCAGGCCTCATAACACATCAAAGACGGCCAGGAGTTTGACATGTCAGAAAAGAAAAGCAATGACAAATTCAAATTACCAAATTCCTTGTGGCTACCTGAAGAGAATGCGTGCTCAGGTACTGTCGTAATGCTGTATCCGTTGTTTCACACTGCACCTTAAACTTGTATGAAGTGTTCACAAGACGGACACATGGTTCACAAATTTGGGCTGGTAACCCATCACCAACAAAAAGCTGAAAATAAATTATAAACTAATAAAAGGCATTACTAATTTCGGTAACTGCACACTCTGCGCTATACTTATATGACAAAAAGAAATATACGCACTGAACACGCAACAATATACCTTTATTATAGGGACAAAATTCATAATTTTATCTGGCAGTGACAGGGTTTGACCCCGGTTGTCATTACTGAAAAGAGGAATTAAAACGTCCTTTCGAGCCATACAAAGGCGACATATATTGCTCATGTACAAGGCCATTTTTATAAAGTTTTTCACCCGACATAAATGTTCCACTACACAAAAAATATGAATTCATAAGAGGACAAATCCTAACACAACCACAAACCAATTACACCAACGCCATGCTACCAAACCACAGCCCCATGGAGTACATTATTCATGGTTGCCATCCACATACATCACGGACTGAAAAAATGGATACAGATAACAGTAATATTTAGATTAGCTGTCGGCACCAGCGGTCCGCCACATCATTTTGTAATTTGGGAAGGGCAATCAGTTTCTGCTATTGAAGAAAATGTTGGTATAAAAAATTATAAAAATGTACGGAAAAAGTAAAAAACCCCAGACAAAAGATCTAGGTTTATAATGTGAAACTCATGTTATTGCCCACAGGTACCTTGATCCGCTGCCCAAATCATGGGTGGCTGGATGCAAATTTATAAAACTAAATACGAAATTTTTGCCATAGCGGACAACTCCACTCTCTTACTTCATTCATTCTTAGGTTCGGTAACACCAACGTAACGGTCGCTTGAAGTTATGAAGTGAAAAGACATCATTACCCATGATCTGCGCATAACAAACGTAATCCAAATTTCACAATGAAAGATCTTTACAAATTACGTGTCGAATTTCCATTCATAAGTCAAATGTAATTTTATTTTCCAAGAATTCGTACATTTTTTTACTACTGCGATATTATGAAATCAGTTGTGAGGCAAAACATAAGCGTAATCTTACCCAAGTGAACACCAGCTATACAGCTTTGCACACAGCCCACATGTTTTGTAGTCCCCAACAAAAATATGAATAGCCAATGTGGCTGCAGTAATAAAAAGTTTCCAGCCCCTGGATTAGATAAGACATTGGCATCCTAAGGCTCTGTACACATATTTGAGCAAAGAACAATCTATAGGACAACTTTTCAACTGCTAGGTGTCAATTTTATTTGTATCCAAATGTCTATTTAACACTGTATAATGAATCAACAAAAACTATGCTTTGATTAGTTCTCAGCACATGACCTGAAATAACATTGGACAACTCACATCTCTGTAAACAACTCAAACATAACATACTGTTCTACTGACCAGTTATATTTTACACTCTTGTACACTCATGATCTGGGAAGAAGACTGATACAGCTAACTGATGATCTTAAACAAGGAAAGAAGATGAAGTTTCAGGAGTTAAAACGAGAAGCTGGGAATAGGGAAAACTGGCGAACTCTTTTTGGGCAGAACAATGGACCTGTTGTCAGACAGAACACTAAATAATAAAAAACACTCATGATTTTAGGATAACGATTTCTAAGGTGATGTTTCCTACAGCATATTTGCTGACCCTAACTGATGTAAATCAACAGAATTTAAAAATGTACCTTCTTACATGACGACAATCATAACATAATAAAATGTATATTTACAGTCAATAACTTAATACTGCATATTAATAAAAAAAAATTCTGTATTCATTACATCTGAAATATGTGTACTGCGGGTAATTCACCCATTTACTCAAATACACAAAAATCCAGTTCTTCTCTTCATGTACTTTGTTTCCTACTTGGAACTTTACTCTCCATTTTCAATACTGATACAAAAGTTAAAATACCTAATATTCATCCAAGCAAAGTATATAAGGCTGTTATACTGCAGACTGACCTGCCAATTTTTACTCTTTAAAAATCATATTCATTACTTTCTGGCTTAAACAAATTTACCAGTCATCAAAAGACTATTCACATACACATACAAACACAATTCAGATGTTCTTGTTTATAGGAAGAAAATCATTTAAAAATTACACCAAGTCAATCTAGTCAGTGGTCACTTGGCTTCAGTTTCAAAACAAAAGTTTATTTAATCTGAAGTATACTGCAAATCATCAGCACTGGCATAACTAGTAAAAGCAATTATCCAATAACTAATGGGATTAACGTTTATTAAACAGATAAAAGGTCACCCATCAAGCTTATATATTAAAAGTGAATAAGCATTCAGGTCAAAATTCATAGCAACAGGAGGGCACTTAATACTGCAAATTTTAGTAATATACATTCATATTTCTTGTAATAACACAATTTATCAGACTTTCAGCAATGGTGGTAACAGCTCATATTGCTTGCTTGCAATGATCTTCAACAATTAATGGGAATGGATACAAATACAATCTTCAGTTACTGAATACATATATACCATATTTATCCAAATACTATGAGCACCTTCCTTTTATATATTTTACATGTAAGAATAACGGATGCATGTCATACTTTAGGATGTGCTTCGGATAGCACAAATTGGTACATGAGAGAATATACAGGATGCAGTAGTATATTTGGCAATGTAGTAGACACAAGCTGTATTGGCTGTTGGGTAAAGTAAGAAGCCCAACCTTCAAACTTTCCTCTTCCCTGCAACAGGAAGTAAGGAAAAGGGGTGTACTGTCAACTATTAATCAGTGGAAAACTAAAATTTTGGAGTCAGTGAAAGTTGTATCCACTACAAAACAGGGGTAATTTGCCACGTTCATTGTAGGCAAGAAGCAAAATTTGCAGTGGTAGAAGAAAAGCTTCCTTCATATGTAGATGACTGTTAATAATTATGTTATGTGATGTCACATGAAATATGCCAGTTGAAAGCATTAGAAATCATGAAAGAAACTAAAAGAACTGATTCAGTTCAAACTGAGGTTGTTTCAGAAACTTTAAATGAAACAAAAACAAGTACTGCAAAAAAGGCTCCCTACATCAAGCATGTCAAACTCGCGGCCCGCATGCGACCAATAAGGAATATTTTTGCGGCCCGTTATGTAAGAAACGTTTTAATAAAAATTTCGTAACTTAATTTGAAGGCAAAATTCAGTGAAGTTGGCGTGCCTGGATTTTACAAATATTTACCTGCCAGGTTTGAAAATACTCGAAAATTCGCATATGAAATTATTTCCATGCTTGGAAATACTTATCGGTGTGAGCAGTTATTTACAATTATGAAAGGAAATAAGTCTCCTGTCAGATCCACAATTATACATTCACCTTGGATCAGTTTTGAAAATAATCACTGCGAACAAGATTTCCCCCGAAGTAGGAAAGATAGTAGCAGAGAAGAGATGCCAAGTGTCAGGAAGAAAACATTAATTTTATCGTTGTTCTTGTTCTTTTTTTTATACTATATTTTTCGAAATAAACCTACGTTTCTATGAAAATTGAAGTTTTTGTTTTTTTGTGGCCCACATAAACTTAAACATTGTTTATTTGGCCCGTGTTAGCCTTTGAGTTTGACATGCTTGCCCTACATCATACATAAAAAATGTTAAAATTCTGAAAATACTGGTACTACAGTATGGGCTACTGAGAATGACCAGATCAATTCAGACATAGTGACAGCAGCAGTGAAGCATATTTGTTATGTATTGCTCATGGTGTTGAGGTATTATTGGCAACTGATGGTACACGAGTAAAGTTTAAAATTGTGACAAGCCAATTTACTATAATGTATTAATTTCCAACTTCAGTATTATTTTTGTTTAACAATTTTTCTCGAGAGAGAGAGAGAGAAAGAAAGAAAGAAAGAACTTGTGCACCTTATTCAGAGGCAAATCCTATTTGGATAAATATGGTGTATGACCTCTGGTAATCAGTACACATTATCGTAATCACTCTATATATATGCTTAAAAACCATTCTTTTAATTAAATGCATGGCTTATCTCACCTGATAAAATAAATAAGGAAACAGTGTTGGGTTTGTCAAATGTAGAAAGCCATTCCATTATCTAACATTAGAAATATAACAATTGTTTTTGTAAGTTTTATTTAAATTACAGGAACCTAATATAGAGCATAAAGTTTGTATATGTACAAAATACTGTGATAAAATCATTATACAGAAATAACAATCAGAAAAACAGTAGCATACTACATACATACCTGTTGCAGGACGATAATCACAACTAATAGAACGAAACGTTTGATACAGAAAAGTGACTTAGGTACCAAAAATATACAAGTTCTAAGACATGTACACTTGTTTCATTCACACAATTTCACAATTAAGTAGTTCATTGTAACTCTGAGTAAAGACTAACTGTGGCACTAATACTGTTATAACAACAATTTTGTAACTAGCCACAATGTTGCTTTTTGTTATCTTTGACTACCCAACACTGGCTGAGGAAAAAAAATCATCCAGAGCTCTTGTTTTATTCATCACAACAAAACTTCAGAGAGATTTCAAAGTAAATGTGTAAAACAATATTCCTTGAAATTCCTTCCCATTCTCAATAAACATTACAATAATTTCTTGTCTTGTAATCGATAAACATAATTCAAAGAAAAAAGTATTCTCATGAAACTCTTCAAAATCCATGTGTAATATTATTACTTTTATTATCATTATTCTTAATATGCTTGTAATATACAGACTCCCTCGCACATGTTGCTGTTATCACAGTACTGCCAGCAACATGCTATTGGTCAGCTGATGGTCAAGCTGGCTTCCTACTGGCTGATCATAAGTTACTTTTATTGTGTGTATTAATCAGACATGTATGGGTACTTCCATTCTTTGAGTGGCACAAATGTTTCCTTGATGGCCTGTGGAGAAGCCCAACGAAGGACATAGTGCGGTCCGCCAGCTTTATCATTTGTTCCTGCATAACAGAGAACAGCAACCACACTCTTAAATTTATTATTATGTCCCATATTCGATTCACAGGACCAATTTTCAGTTTCACTGCCTCTTTAAAAACACACAACACATAAAAAGCATGTGATTCAACCCTCAACTTCAAGCTGGCTACAGACTATGCAGTCATATCTGTTAACAATGTGTATAATTTATGTCCCTGATTCATGAGTACAAGGAAAAGTGCAAGTACTATTCCACTTTGGGTTATTATATCTTCCATTGTTTTCTTTGCAGTTTTGCAAATCTCACTGGTAAACAAATTATTTTAATACAGACATAAAATTTATACTGCAAAGCCAGTCATGTTAAGATACCACACCCCATGTCCAGAAATTATTTATCCTTTTTATTTTGTTAAATACCACACTGAAGGAACTTTCAAACAAAAGCTGTAGACCCTGATAACCACTATTTTTATATCACTTATATGTTTTTGTACAAGCTATTTCTTAAAAAAATAATCAGAAGTTTGATTAGAACTTCATGTAAATAAGGTGTTATATTAGACTGATATGTACCAAAATTAAATTCACTTGTTACTTTGGTTTAGTACAGACTCCTTATATAAAATTTAATAAGTGTAGTGTACTTTCAGACATTAACCATGTGGACAAACACGTATTTGGTTTGTGCAATGAATGAACAGTAACATGAAAAATGCAATCCTTTGATGTTCCTACCTAATTGTGATGAGGAAACTTGGAAATAATTAATGCGCATACAAGCTACACCAGTCAGGCCCTCCTATACCAGACAGGTTAAATAAACTGATAAGGTGGGTAGGCCTAAAAGGAGACCAAATAATGTTGTAGGCCAATCCCATGCACACTCAAAACTTCTCAATTAATCTGCTGAATACTAATCAAAACACAAATAAACGAATCAAAGTTGGTTAGATGATGTTCTACCAAACTCACCTGACATACGCCCTCCACCAAACGGCTGTTGTCCAACCACTGAACCTGTGGACTTGTCATTGATGTAAAAGTTCCCAGCTGTTTGCTTCAATTCTTCCAGAGCATACTGAAGAAAATGTCTGAAATTTATATAAGAATAAGTAGTAAGTATTAAGCAATAAGTATTAAGTAATAAGTTTTATTATTTGTAGTGTTCTGTCTGACGACAGGTCCATATGAACAGGATCCTTCCATCCTTATCTCGGACTGGGACCTGTTCATATACGTTCTTGGCAGATGATCCAGAAGTGGTTTGCCATTGCCTTCTTCTGTGTGTGAATGGAGTAATTGTTGGGATGCCACGGAGAAACCGGGGAAGCCCCCGGAGGAAAACTCCGTGATGCCTAGACCACGGCCTTGCCCAACACAAGTTATAAATCTGAGCACCACCGGGAATTGAACCCGGGACCCCAGGATTACAAGGCCAGCGTTCTAACCGCTAGACCACCGTGGCCCTTAAGTAATAAGTACTAAGTATTAATAGCAGCAGCAGTAGTAGCTATAACAGCAGTAGTAGTAATAGTAGTACTAGTAGTAATTCAGTTCTTATTAGCTAGTAACAGCACAAAAATTATAAAAGTAATAAATCATACAATCAAAACAACAATAATAATGAGCACCAACTTCAAGTAGTTGCATTATACAATCCACATACTATGGTGACTAAAATATGCATTCGATTTCAAAGGAAATGATGGCATTTGTATTAGCAAAACCATGCTGTACACTTTTATGGAAAACCAAAAATACCCAATTTTCTACCATAAATAAGAAGGCTAGTACATGTTGAGTACAACACATTATTCAATGCAGTTTGGACAAAGTATATCATATAATTTCTACTTTTACTGAACTTGTTCAGCTCAGCAGTAACATGAATGATTTGCACATCATGTAATTAATAAAGACACTGCCACAAAAAAGCAAAACTTTTATTTTAAGAATGCACTCAAACATATTTTCAAAGTAAAAATACTTATGCGCATCTACTAATAACAGATTTCGTTATATAAAAGTAATAACAGGTTATGTAACAGTCCTTCACAAGCAGTTTATGCTTTATAAATATCAGCCAACAAATAAACTTCATATAAGTACTTACTGATCTGTACCAAAGACAGCTCCTGTCAGGGCATAGGGTGTTGACTCACCCACAAGTCTCAGAGTAAATTCAAGGTCCTTTTCATGATAAACATATACAGAGAGGACAGGACCAAAGATCTCCTCCACCATAATTCGATCTTCTGGATCTAAAGCTTCCACAATAGTTGGTTCAATGAAGTAGCCCTTGCTGTAACAACGCACCTCAAAGTTATTTTGTATACGGCATCAAAATAATGAAAATCTTAAAACTGAAATTAAATTCCATATCACAGTACTAGTTATTGAAAATATTATACTAAAATAACCATCAGCTATAACTCATATTAAATATATCTTACTGTATTACACCCAATATGTACTAACCCATACAGGCCATCCATTCTCAGGGGCTTCTCATGTATCTATAGTAAAGTATTCAATTTACACACTTCATTATAACGTTTTAAGTGCTATTCCTCAGCATATTTATTGTTGCACATTAGTTCTTTATATATCATATTTCTTGTGTTAGTTTATTGCTATGTTCTGTCAACCTATGAATTGCAATAGTGCTTTGTACTCTGATTTGCCATTAAGCTAAAAACTCGTTTTTGAAGTCATACAAAAACTTATGCAACACTAGACTAAGTGTGTTGAAAAGAGGGGAGGCCATGTAAGAAATGATGCCCTTGTGAGTTCTTTATCATTGTTTTCTTTATTTTAATAACAATGTAGATACTTTTAAACTTACCTATGTAATAAGTAACCCACCTGTTGTCATATTTCCCACCCCCAATTACTGTCAAATTTTTTGAATTATTTGCATGTTCAATATAGGACTTTATTCGCTGAAATGCCTTGTCATCGATAACAGCAGAAGTAAAACTGTCGAACTCTGTTGGATCACCAACTTTTAGCTTAGACCGTTCTGCTAGAAGACCTGCCTTGATCTGTAAAAAAGTTATAAAATACTAGACATCCCACTTATAAATGTTCATTACTTATTTCTGTCCAAGAAACTGTCACAAGTCAATAGTGTAAAAGCACTTTCTTATAACTAATGGTCTGCATTTCCTTGATAAATTAGTAGTAGCACATTCCCTAAAACAGGATTAATGCAGAGAGACTCACATTAGATACAGTAAGTACAAGTAAATGCAATACAGCATGGCATTAGGAACATAATTTTAAAATAAATATAACACCTGCTTGTTTTATGCAACTATTGTAGACATAATACAAATTTTATGAATCCCCATAACTTTAATTCCAAGACACTTTTCTCTCAGGTTAGTAGCATAATTATCCAACTAGCTGACAGTCAAAGAAAAATAATGCTGAACCATACTTGTTATTTGTACACATTTCTTTATTCAGGTAAGTGTGGTACTACAGTGAGACAAACCAAGAAATATATTTGGGTCCATAACATAAGCCTTAAAACAGATTTAAATTAATGAAATCTACACACAGTAATACCCATGCAATCAAAAACTGTTACATAACTCATAAGATAACTATGACAGATAATTTAAAACTTTAAAATGAATTAAAGTCAATGAATATCCCACATACCACACTCATATAATATAGTCAAAACTGTTCAACAACTCAAAAAATAAACATAAACATTGACTTTGGACCTTAAAAAACAAATATAAATTAATGTTAACACATGGCAATATGAACAGAACGTAACTGCCATATACAGTTCCATCAAAATGAGGGATTAAAAAAACATATATAAAGGTTTAAGAAACAATTATGTTCTTGCATAAAGTATCCCTTGAAATAAATTGAAGGGAATGAAAATGACATGTGCTAATTCAGTATATGTCTAGAATACCAAGCTTCACAAAAATCAGTTAGACTGTTTGGGACCTTTCCACATGAGCAGACAGCTGACATGATGAAACTAAAGGGTAGTTTTTAAAATACACCAAACAACTGCTGTCAAGTAATGACGTCTCCAAGTGTCATTTTTCACAAGCTATTATCAAAACACTTTAAATGACAAATTATTTCACTCGTTTCATTTTGCTCAACATGCATACAAACTACTTACTTTTGGCCATAATGACTGTGGCACATACATCCGAGAGCAAGCAGAACACTTCTGACCACAAAATTCAAACGCTGATCTGATAGTACCCATAACAACACTGGTGACATCTGCTGACGGATGGACAAAATGGTAGTTCTTACCACCACACTCTCCAATAATTCTCGGATAGCTACGGTAACGGTTAATGTTTTGTCCAACCTGTGTCCAAAGCCGGTTGAACGTTCTACAAACATAAGGAATTACTTAATGAGTAGTTCTGGGTAGACCTAGTAAAGCCTCTATACTTACAGCACACAGTTCCAGTCCTATAAACCTTGTATTGCCAATGTTATATTTAGATAATGTATAAGTTCATGGGCTAACTTACACCAGAATTTCAGTTAATTACACAAAAGCTTAATGACATAAAACAATATACATTTCATTGCAGTGTACAAGTTCCATTTGATGAATTTTTAGAGATGGTGAACACTTACAAAATGCAAGGAATGTACAATAAACTAACATTAAGGCCAATGAGGTATGCAAAATAACATAGAAAGCATTTGGAAAAAAAATTGTTTACTGCACTGCCCCCCCTCCACCCAAATGTACAGGTAGCCTTCGATTTGTGCCGGTTCAATTTGCGCTGATTCAAAATAATGCCGATTTTGAAACCAACAAGTCAAAAAGTGAAAAAAACATATTTTACTATTATTTATAACGTTTTACAATGTATCTCGTACTGATTCTTATACTAAATTGTAATTCTTACATCGCTGATTTTAAATAAAAATTATAAATACAGTCATCTCTGCAATTACATATGTTTCGTTAACGCAAATTTGCTCCAATGAGATCGATGAATCGGTAATAACTGTTTGTGAAATGCAAACTTTTGCATATGCGAGTTTGCTCTTATGCAATTTCATTCCTGGCACTTTAAACTTTCAAAGGACTAATTTAATCTCTGCGGAGGTACCGGGGTTATTTTTACTACGCGATTTTCCATAGGTCGGTGTCTTACATGAATGCAACTATCGCATAACAGCAGAGATGACTGTACACATCAATCACATGAAAGAATCGCAGTCAATCGCGGGGACCAACGAATTGCCGTTTGTAAGTGTATAAAATATATTTTTTTAATTCCCTTTATTTTATTTACGTTATTTCAGAGCTTTAAATGTAATGCCATTATATTACTTGTCAATGTTTGGGTGCTGGGAACGCATGTCAATGACTCCCCATTGATTTACATTATAAAAGAGTTTCAATTTACGCCAGTTCGTCCAGGAACGCATCCCCGGCATAAATCGAGGGCTACCTGTATTGAATAACTTTGGAGTTTAGTTATGTCTGCTGAAGCTGTTCTAGTGTTTCAGTGAATAGTGCAATTCCCATTTTTAGGGTGTATGTATGGCAAACAGAAGGGGAGCCATAATGTTGGTGCCAGGTGAGTGAAGTCACTGAGTTAGCAATGGCTTACGATGCTGACCTACCTACAAGGAATACTCAGTAGTTAAAAAGAAGGGTTTTAGGAAAACATCCCCAAATATATTGAATTCCCATGGAAATATGATTGTGTGAAGTCTATTTTCATAATCACATCCCATTTAATGAGATCTGTAACTTCAAAAATCATTCAAATACACTTACGGCACAGATCCTGTGAAGTTAATTCCACCAAGATGTGGAGACGATGTGATAGCATCTCCAAAAACAGGACCATCGGCAGGCACAAAATTTACCACACCCGGTGGTAATCCTGCTTCACGAACAATCTTGAAGACAGTGTAATTTGAAAGCAATGCTGTGTCTGAAGGTTTCCATAATACTCCATTCCCCTGCAACATGCAATGCACTTCATTAATAGTTTTACTATACACTTTTTAAAGGGTTAACAGCATGTATTCCCATTTACTAGCTAAACAGAGTACTTGACGATGATGATGATCACAACAATAAACAATTATACATATCATTCCCTAATATAATGAAAGACCTACCATAAGAGCTGGAGTGTAGGCTAAGTTGCCACCAATAGCTGTGAAGTTAAACGGCGAGACTGCAGCAACAAAACCACCAATCCCTCGATACCGCATGGAGTTCAATGTTACTGATGGTTCCTCACTAATTGGTTGGTATTTAGTTAACTCCTTTGCAGAATATGCATTAAACCTACAGCAGAAATTCCATTATAAACAACATTACCATAAAATAAATTACTGTTAATATTCAAGATACATCAAACAAATCTTGCACGTACAAATACAAATAAATATGTTTATATACAAATATAAATAAACACATTTATTCAATCTGTTCACATTCTTGAGCTGCATTATGGCTAATTATCAAATTCCACGGAACCAAGAACTTCATAAAAAACTACTTAGATTGTAAAGAAAATCCCTGTCTTTCATGGAACCTGAAGGTTCATTACTGCGTTCACAACAGTCCACCATCAGTTCTTATCCTGAGCTTGATAATTCCAGTCCACACCCTCCCACTCTACTTCCTTAAGATCCGTTTTATCCTTTAACAACCATGCATCAATTTATACATGGTCCAGTTAGCTGTACATCACAGTAGCACACTGCCACACCATTAACCCTGTTGTTGAAGTCCAGCCAACAGCCCCATACTATGTGGGTTTGAAACCCCTATTCCTGCACAGTACAGATTAATATCATACTTCCATCTATGCCTAGGTCACCAAGTGGTATCTTCCTTTCAGGATTTCCAACAAAAGTATTGTACTCATTTCCCCATGTGTGCTACATGCTCCACCCATCTCATCCTCTTTGACTGTCATAATAACATATGCCAAAGAGTATAAATTATGAATCTGTTCATTATGTAATTTTCTCCAGCCTCCTGTCAACTCATCACTCTTAGGTTCATATATTGTAAATAACTTGTTCTCAAACACCCTCAAAATACACTCTTCCTTTTACATGAGAAACCAAGTTAATAAACATTTATTTCTGTCTTTCAGAGTTAATCATTATAAAACTCTAAGTTACCTAAAGAAATCAATCAGTTCAGCTGCTGAATCGATCTCTGCCTGGATAGCAGTCTTAGCTTGACCTAGCATGGTTGTTGCATTCAGCTTCATGCGGTATTTGTTTGCCATCAGATCAGCAGCCCGATGCCAAATTTGCAGCCTTTGCTCTAATGGAGTTCGATCCCATGACACCTGGGCTGCAGTGGCCACTTCTATTGATCTTTGCACAATATCCTGCAGTAAACAAGTACACCACCAAGAAGCTTTATAGTAAGTGATATCATCAGTATACTTGAGCTAAAGAAGTTTGGAACCCAAAGCACTACATAGAATTTGTTTACCAGTCAGCATTGTGGACCAACTTGATACTGCTTAGTTTCCAAATAATTACACAAAATACAACTGTTAATTATCCAAATTTAAATAAACTTTGCCTCTTTTCTCATTAATTCATTACCAATTTAGGACATCATTAGGGGTAAATCCATACCACTTATAATCAAAACTTCTGTCCAAATTCTAATTTTAAATCATTATTTAAAATTGTTTTAAAGTCTAATAAATAGGTTAAAATTTTGCTGGTTCTTCTATCTTCATAACTAAGCTCCCTCAGTTATTTTGTTGATAAAAGCTCATTTCAGATCTGTTTTCAGCTATATGTGGATCCCATTTCTGTGTGCTTTCTACACTGATAGCTTGTTTTGTATCCACCCTGGTTCATCCAGATGTGTTGTGAGAAATGTGTTATATTTTAATATATATGAAGTTCAAAAAGTTGTCTGTATCCAGACCAGCTATAGGGCCCACCCAGCCTCCCGTCCAATGGGTACTGGGTTCCCTTCCCCAGAGGTAAAGCACAGCTGGGGCATGATGCTGACCACTCAACTATATCTAGTGCTGAGGTTGAGAATGGGTAGGAGCTATATACCTCCTCTCCACCCAATGCCTATATGGTGCATAGTGGGATAGCTTTACTTTTAATTTACTGTTAAACAGTTGTATCTGGCAGTCTAATTGTTTAGAAACTGTCAATTAATGCAACAGATATGAACAATATATTTGGTACTGTTAATATTACAATGCTATTGAAGCTATACTCTATATTTAACATCCCCATCAGATGACAGCCTTTTGAATTCTAGCCAATTTACAGCAGAAAGAATAACAACGCAGGCCAGCACTGAAGCAATGCATCACACTTGCATTCAAGAGGTACTCAGTTCAAATTCTGTGTGGAAATTTGATATCCAAATGATTTTCATGGTTTTCCTCATTCCCTCTACATAAATTCCAGAACAGTAACTTTAGCTGCTTCCTTCCACATTCTGCCTGCCCTATTCACAACTGTTTTATTATATCTCATTTAACAATACAAAAGCTTTGCAGTTTATACCACAATGCAAAATAACCAAATAAAATAACAGTAAGAACAATTCTCATTTTGAGAAAAGTACAAGGAAATGAAGGCAATCTTATCACACATAACAGTATATGGCAGTGGCTTAAGACACATCAAAATTGTGATTTCTCACATATAACTTACTGTAAGATTTTTCATCTTAAGTATAAAACTTCATATTTATTAGGGGATAAAAATTACTAGAAACATAAGATAGGTTACATTACAGAGCCCAGGAGATTGAAATGAACATGGGACAATGATACTAAAATATCTTAGGAAAAAAAGTTGTGGTAATGTAAAGTGGAATGAAATACTTTGGGATAGACACAGATGACTTTTATGATGACACTGATGAAACTTCAGGATCTATAACAGAAAATTTATTGAAGAAACAAATACCTATCAACTTGTCAAAATGTACCTGGAACTAGGATGTCACAATATCTGAAATTTGAGGTTCTCACAGCTGTGAATATATCCGCTTTAGTCTTCTGGCTGTGATGCTGTGTAGCCTTGTGAGTGGTTACCATTATTTCAGAGAAGCATATCACCTACATCTTCAGGGTTGAAGCCCTGTAAATGGAAACCATACATTCTTCTGAAATGCTGGTAACCACCAACATGACTACATTGTATCATAATCTAGAAGACAACAGGAAATTAGATATTTCAATGTTCATTCAAATACATACGTTATGCATACTTATATCATAAATATTTTAACAGCCTAAGAACAAGACACTAGTAAAGATTTTAGGTCATTATTTTATTATTGTTAATAAGACTCTAGCAGCATTTTTCATAGTGCCATTTTCGTGCTTCTAACATTTAACTACAGGTAATTTCATTTAATAAATGCACCCTAAAGCATCCAGTTTCATTACACCTTAGTTTTTAGTGTCTGAAGATATTAATGTCACTTCTGTACGTATAAATGTATATTCTAAACCGACTGATTCTTACACTATTACTGATGTTTCAATTGTAAAGGATACATAGCATCAAGTGATATGACCTCAAATGAAGTGTGTATTAGGATTTGAAGGAGTCAGTCATGACCTATTTCAACTAGTCCCATACTCACTTGGAAAGAGACTAAAGAAAACCAGTATGGGCAGATTATAATGTATCAGATTCTAACTGGCTACCTACTGAACACAAGTCTAGAATATAATGGCTACTCAGTTCCATTCTGAAATACAATACTAATGCAATATAATTACTGCATCCCTCTTTTCTAAATACAATTTTAATCCCTCAATAAGGTCCGTCCTATGAGGGGAGGGGGAGTTGGACAGTGAGTTTTCTCATTGATTATTATTCTTAAAACATCCAGATTTGACCAAGGGAAATGAAAAATATTTTTAAAAAATGATAGAGATTCTCTCAGGGAACTCTTTGGATACCAGAAGCAAAATACTTAAATGTTAGCCCAAAACCTTTACTGATAACATACACAGCAGAAAACTCAATTTCTCCCATTACAGTTCAGATAATGTGTTTACAGTGTCAGAAAAGTCAGTTACTGGTAACATGACCAATTTTTAAGGTATCTGAGTGAATAAAGCAACCTGAGTAAAGCATACAGTCAGGACAGCCAGTATTCTAATTAAATTCATGAACCCTCTGAATAAGAGCTACTGAAACCAGTTCAACTTTTTTAATGAACCATTTATAAGAGTTTTGAAAGAGACCTACAATGTTATGAAGAAACACACTTAAGTGTTACTTTAAATTAAACCTACTTACCAATGGCTAAACTAAGAATTAAAGCTGGCACATCATTAAAGAGATATGGTTGATATCTCTAATTTTCACACAGCCCTGTGAACTATCTCCATGGGCTCAGAAGTGAATAATGGTAAATGCCACTTTTCAACTTCTTCATGTATTGTGTGTGAAATACATTATGAGACATGCTGATCAAGAACAGCTACGTAGTTCTGCTGTAAGTTAAAATAGAAGTATACAATTATGACTTTTCAGCTAAATAAGTATGTAATAATTTTGTGAAAATTAAATGTAGATTACCTTTGAAACTACTAACCATAATGTGGTTGTCTCTACCCGTAAATTCCTTATAGCTTTTAAAATGTCAACACTCAAAATATGCAGTTTTTTAACAAAATTGTTCACTCAAAGTTCATATTTTAATTTCTGTAATAATGACTGCTAAATCTTTTAGGACTACCTAAAATTTTATTATACCAATATTATATGCTCTTTTTATTAAATGAAATACCCAAAATTGTAATCTGTATTACAATTTATTTCTAAGATTCTTATCATTACAATTTTTTTTAAAGAAATAAACATAATAATGTTAAGTATTAGTATTAAATGGTATTCTGCATGTAAATAAAATGAATATCTGAATTTGTCATCTTGCCCACATAATGATGAAAAATAATATCCACCAATGGCCAATTTATGTACTGCAGCAGCACAATGCAGTAACATTTTTTCCCACTTACTGCTGTAATTTCAGAAGCCACAGAACAAGCATGTACAACCTATGGCCCATGGATCATATTCTTTTCGTGTGCAAACTCGTAACAGTTTTATTCAAAAAGACATATGCAACACAGTATATATTTCTTTTTCTTTTTTAAAAATGTTTTCTATTCATTTGTTTGCTCTTGGATTCACACTATAATTTTTCAAGTAAGAATTCAGATTATGAATTTCTCTAATACATCTGGACACTCAACCATCAATAGACAGTAGGAGGTAATTAGGTACAAAAGGGGCTTGGATGTTATTTAACCGGCCCCTGTCATGAAGACTATAACTCATCCATTCCACACAGAATACATATCACTGGGAAACAAATCTGTGTCTCCCACTCTCCCACCATACTTCAATAGATTTTGAGTATGAAAGAAAACCCATATACCTGACTTCCTTGGACATGATTCCTGTGTTTAAAGAGTGTAACATGATGAAGCCCTTCCCAATTTTAATCTTATCTTTCAATGCAGCAAGTCATTAATTTGAGAGAAAATACCTGTTCCAAGACTATGTAGATAAGTATAACTTTGTCTTTGAAGGAAATACAGAAAATATTTTCACACATTTGCATCTCCCTTTGAAATAGGTATTACAATAGAAACCAAAATATTCTGAACAGAGCTCATATACTTACACAGAAACAAGGAAATTGAATAAACATATCCATATTAATTTTCTATGGAATTTTAAATTCATCCATCAAAACAATTTCCTTCAGTTTTCGACACACCACTGCACTTAAAAGAATGGGAGAGAGCCTGTATTTGTAAGCAACTACTTTAAAAAATTAAGGATTCAAAATCAGAATTAAGGAAGAGATTTACAGACAAATATTTGCGAAGTGACTTTAGAGTAACTTCCTCCAACAATTAAAAATAATTGCGTGAACAACCTGTGTCCAAATCCTCCACTTTTCTTGTTGCCTGGTATTCTGTTCTGTACTTAATTGGATAACTATTGTAATAAAAATACTAATTATATTGTCTTGAATTTAGTACGCTGCTTGTCTAGATGTAATTTTTTAATGTATGTATTTTATGTTTTTATACTTGATTTTGTGACGTGTTCTATATCCACTATTGGATTCTTGGAACTTGTAAATAAAAATAAAATGGTAAACATCTCTGAAGTCAGGAAGACAAGCATTGTCACTTTAATGACAACTTTTAGTATTGATTCCCAATACCAAATTCCAGTCAAATCCATTCACAAGCTTCAGAGAGTAAACATGCGCATGGACAGACACACACAGTCCCCACTATAGTGCATTAATTTCATACTTCATGCACAGAATACACAATAAATATCTATAAATCAAACAGAAAATTCATACATGATTAACTACCTAAGTTTCATTATCTGAGTTCAACACAGTTTCTTGGGGAATTTAATGTGATGAAAAACTTCTTCACAGGAAAACTGTACAAGAATGAATATTGTTACATGTGTACTGGCATTTTATATCTTACTATTAGAAATGTTAAGACAACTGTTTTAATACTGTTACTGATGACTCAAAATGGTAACAAGAGAATTTAACCTTTGCCAGCAAAGCAGTCCAGAATGTTTCCATAAGTGAGATTAAATACTGTGTATTATTACAGGTAAAGAACATGAACTTTCTATTCAACTCTGATAAAAAACCAAAAACATTATAAGTATTTAAAACACACAAATTTTGTGATATGATTACTAATCCAATGCCATGCCATTTGTTTTCAAACATTCATTGAGACCAAACAAGTTCACAGATTACTTAAAAATTTAGATTACAATACTGTACACTGCACTGACTGAATGATATTAAAGTATGTCATCATTCTCTACCGATCTTGTAATAATTCTGATGGCATATAGTTCACAATAGATACTAAATTATGTGGAATCCTTTGTTATCAAGAGGATCATGTAATTAATAACAAAGTCCCTTCTCCTGACATCAGATTTTCCTAAATGGTTTCCTGTTCACTGCAGATACCAGACCTCTGTAACCCTAATTCAGACTACAAATACATTCTATTAAATACAACAAAACTTTCAAATCTGTCATTCTGATTTAAGATTTATCCACATACTTTGTTTTAACTTTATCAGTTTCTTATTATTTTATAATATTGTTTTGCTCTGGGGCTTATAAACAAGGATGCAAACTGATATCAATAATTTGTACGTTTTGGTGAAAGAATCTGAATGTCAATATCTAAAATATATAACAGTATATAGCCATTGCTTATATTGTTTGCAAGTCTGGAACTGTTATTCCAAGTATACTCCAAAATTTGTTAAGTATCAAGGTATCACTACAGTCTTGAAAGACTTACTGTTTCTAATACGAAACCAGATTGTAAGGAGTCTCCTCCTTTCTCCATTATGAAATCACAACCTTTGAAAGCAATACATAAAACTTCTGAACAGATTTTAACCACCTTCATGTACAGTCTAGGCTTTCCTCTAATACAATGTATGATAAATAAATATCTGCACTGATTGTGTATGTATGCATACATAAAGTGAACAAACTGGGTAAGATAAGAAGGAAGTGGTTGTGGCTGAATTTAAGGTACTAACCCAGCATTAGCCTAGAGGGACAGAGGAAAACCATAAAAACCTCAGGATAGTCAGTCTATGGGCCAAAATTTGAACCTGGAATGGTAAACATCTCTGAAGTCAGGAAGACAAGCATTGTCACTTTAATGACAACTTTTAGTATTGATTCCCAATACCAAATTCCAGTCAAATCCATTCACAAGCTTCAGAGAGTAAACATGCGCATGGACAGACACACACAGTCCCCACTATAGTGCATTAATTTCATACTTCATGCACAGAATACACAATAAATATCTATAAATCAAACAGAAAATTCATACATGATTAACTACCTAAGTTTCATTATCTGAGTTCAACACAGTTTCTTGGGGAATTTAATGTGATGAAAAACTTCTTCACAGGAAAACTGTACAAGAATGAATATTGTTACATGTGTACTGGCATTTTATATCTTACTATTAGAAATGTTAAGACAACTGTTTTAATACTGTTACTGATGACTCAAAATGGTAACAAGAGAATTTAACCTTTGCCAGCAAAGCAGTCCAGAATGTTTCCATAAGTGAGATTAAATACTGTGTATTATTACAGGTAAAGAACATGAACTTTCTATTCAACTCTGATAAAAAACCAAAAACATTATAAGTATTTAAAACACACAAATTTTGTGATATGATTACTAATCCAATGCCATGCCATTTGTTTTCAAACATTCATTGAGACCAAACAAGTTCACAGATTACTTAAAAATTTAGATTACAATACTGTACACTGCACTGACTGAATGATATTAAAGTATGTCATCATTCTCTACCGATCTTGTAATAATTCTGATGGCATATAGTTCACAATAGATACTAAATTATGTGGAATCCTTTGTTATCAAGAGGATCATGTAATTAATAACAAAGTCCCTTCTCCTGACATCAGATTTTCCTAAATGGTTTCCTGTTCACTGCAGATACCAGACCTCTGTAACCCTAATTCAGACTACAAATACATTCTATTAAATACAACAAAACTTTCAAATCTGTCATTCTGATTTAAGATTTATCCACATACTTTGTTTTAACTTTATCAGTTTCTTATTATTTTATAATATTGTTTTGCTCTGGGGCTTATAAACAAGGATGCAAACTGATATCAATAATTTGTACGTTTTGGTGAAAGAATCTGAATGTCAATATCTAAAATATATAACAGTATATAGCCATTGCTTATATTGTTTGCAAGTCTGGAACTGTTATTCCAAGTATACTCCAAAATTTGTTAAGTATCAAGGTATCACTACAGTCTTGAAAGACTTACTGTTTCTAATACGAAACCAGATTGTAAGGAGTCTCCTCCTTTCTCCATTATGAAATCACAACCTTTGAAAGCAATACATAAAACTTCTGAACAGATTTTAACCACCTTCATGTACAGTCTAGGCTTTCCTCTAATACAATGTATGATAAATAAATATCTGCACTGATTGTGTATGTATGCATACATAAAGTGAACAAACTGGGTAAGATAAGAAGGAAGTGGTTGTGGCTGAATTTAAGGTACTAACCCAGCATTAGCCTAGAGGGACAGAGGAAAACCATAAAAACCTCAGGATAGTCAGTCTATGGGCCAAAATTTGAACCTGGAACCTCCAGAATACAAAGTAAGACTGCTAACCACTCAGCTGCAACATTCAGTGGCAGTATATGTTGGAAAACAAAGGTTTAAATAATGGACTCACCGATGTAGCATAGTAGAATTTAGCTATTTTCTTCTGATGACTGTGAGGCTAGAAAAATCAAACAGAAAACAATAAAGAATGAATGTGCAATATCCAAATAATCTTTTCTTAAAGTTCCATTCCAAAAATAATTTTACTCTTCAAAACCATACAAACTTAACATTAAAACTTAATGAAATACCTGTAAAGTGGCAATTACAAAAACAGAACATTTTATTCTACAATCTACTTAAATTTAACAATTACCAATAATTTCAGGACCATATATATTTCAACCATATATCATTCATGGTAATCAAAAATCTTGAACAGCAGTAACAGAAGTCAAAGATTCTGAAGTGCAGGCCACCAGATATTTTTGTAAATACAGTGGATTCCGGTTAATTGGGACACATTGGGACTAAAACACTTTGGCCCAATTAATCAGCTGCCCTAATTATGAGAAGTTCCATGTAAAGAGTTAAAAAGGTTTGTTCTTAAAGATTTGTCCCAAATAAATGGCTGCCCTGATTAACAGATGGCCCAATGAACAGGAATGTACTGTAATATAAAAGTAAAATGTAATCATATTTAAATGTTATTAATTTTTTTTTGTAGGATTTGATGTTTTCATGGCAGTGAGTCTGAAGATGGCTGTCTTCTGGGTTGTTGCACTGTGTAGTCTGGTATAAGTTTACCGACATTTCATTGTTGCCTCCATCATTAGGGTGTTGAGTCCTAATGATGGAGGCAGCTGGGACCTCTGAAATGCTGTCAATTCTTCCCACACTTTCCAACATTTCGTTTGTGCAGAAGTGTCACAGAGTGGAGTAGATGGGTTATGAGAAATTTCTCTTGCACCAAAATGATCCAAAGACTTAACAATTTAAGAACTACCCATTTAAACACTTAAAAAAATGCACACAAATTTAACATTATATTAAATACTCACCCAATTTCAATTCTTCTTACACTCCTTAAACTGTAATGGCAATGGCAAACCAATCACCACTCCAATAAATTCAAGTAACTAATATTCTAAAAATCATTAGAGAATATACAACAATCATATAGGATGATTTTGCCTTTCATCAGCATAAGTTATGCTGCAACAAACTTATTCTAATGATGTCATTGAAACATTTAACCTGCTTACCATAACTTGATATCTGACATCACTTGCCCGAATTTCTTCATCTCCAATAACAATGGGCACATCCTCACAAGTGGCAGCAGTTTCTTGTAATGCTGCTACCAGTTCTTTGCGTTCCTTGCTCCCTTTCAGGTAAGCTTCATAAAAAAAAATTGTTATACAACACAACATTATATGAGGACTGTTCAATAAAGACTGAATATGTTTTTAAATACCTCCTTTATTATGAATTACTACAAGTGCATTCTTTTCCAACATAGGTTCCCCTTAACTCAATATACCTATTCCAAAATTTATGCTACTCATCAAAGACATGGCTGAAGCCATTTTTTGACATCTTAAATTGTCTCTTCAGCTTTGACTGCAGCATCTATGTATGGTCTGGAAGCGCTGTCCTCAAAGCTGCCTTTTTAGTGCAGAAAAAAGAGTCACAAGGCACTAGATCTGGGGTGAAGGGAAAGTGATGGATACACTGAATGTCTTCACTTGTCAAAAAGTGACAGTGGAACCACGGTTTCGGAGAATTTGACGTAAATACATCTATGCGGTTAGGAGTTTATACAGTGGCTTTATTCTAAACATTTTCTTTATACCCGCTTTACAATTGATTAAAGTTTGAGTAAGACAGTACTGCCTACCTTGAATTAGTTATGCTTAAGATGGGTCTGTGGTAGGTGAAATATGTTATAAAATTTGTACATTTAAGAGTATCAACATATCGTGCAAACACCATATCTATACAAGATTTTGATCTAGTAGCACTACATTGAGGATTTGATATCAACATTAAGCCAAACGTTTTCTCCATAAATGTGAGAAAGCTTAGGTTTGTGGTTACAAATATACAGGGTTACAATTAAAACTTCTTCACCATTGACCATACACTCTGGAGTTCATTATTTAATAGAATAAAAATTTCCTTGGATATTATCCATCGTCTAGTAAATATAAAACGTAAAAAACAACGTTTCGGAGATTGAACTCTATCTCTGTCTTCAGGTTACTACACAGTTGGGCCCACTAGATAGAGCTAATCCCTATCTCCGGAGATAGCTCTATCTAGTGGGCCCAAGGAAATTTTTATTCAATTGACTCTTCACCATCGTCAAGAAGTTTTAGATTTGATATATCATTATTTAATACTTCTATTTTTTTACGTTTTCTTTACTGTCTCATATATTCTGCGTTATGGAGTCTTTTAGCTTCAATGTCATCCATCTTGTACATAGTATGATGCAACAAATTAGCGCAACAATAGATTTCTTAATAATTCTTATATAAGATAAGTACTTGTGATATTCTAAAAGGTTTTTACCAGCACAAAATTATCTAGTCTATGACACACTTCTTCTACAAGCGATTCACAGCTCAGCTCTTTCCGCAATAACGAAAGCGGAATGTTTAAGGCAATAATGAAACACAACAATGCCGAATAAACAGATGACGTTTCCTAGGTAACATAACAATGCATACAAGCTGGCCATATTTACAAATTGTTGATATTTCCTAGGTAACCATCTTACACATTTTTCTTACACTTTTTCCTTACACTTTTTCGTTACACTTTTTTGCGGAATGACACTGACCCTTCCATATAGACTTATTTACGTCAAAACTGAATGACAATGTTCACAACAAGTGGTCTTGTCAATGTCATGACAAAGTATCCAGTGTCCAATACTCCCTAAAGACATTATGAACATATCAGACAACTCTCTACTGGTAATCTCTCAATTTTCACACATTATAACACAGGTGGCATTAACAGTCACATCAATTACAGCTGAAGGAGCTCCCAGACCACCCAGCTTCTTGAATGACTCCTGACCTTCAAATTCTTTAATTATTGAAGTGCCACTGACTGAGGCAAAACCTCTTCCCCATAAGCCTTTTTTAACAAGTTGTATGCTTCATTTTCAGTTTTCTTGAAGTGGTAACAAAATTTCAGCACAGCACATTGTTCTGCTTTAACACCCATCACGATGGATGCGCTACTTTGGAGGTGAGACAGGCGTAGCTCATAATCAAGGTCACAATACAAGCACAATTAAACATGCAGCAACCTGTAATTGCACATGGTGACTAATTCCTATCAGAGCTACCATCTACCATAAATAAAAGTTACATCAATACTTTCAAATATTTTACAAAAAACCATTCTCAGTCTTTACTGAACAGTCCATGTAATTAAATAAAGAATTGCCAAGTAATATTCTATTACAAAATATTTTGCACAATTCAGGAAACTGGATTATTAACTTTACTAATATAATTGCAAAGTAAAGGTGCTGGATCAACCGTAGAAGTGATGAGTAATGAATAAGATGAAAATGACCGGACAGCATGGAGACAGAAGTGGTCACAGTCATAACCCATTTAATGATGTTTTTTCCAACACAAAAGCTGTATAGAATCAAATGTTTGGATAACTGAGAATAATAAATCAGGAACTTTGTAGCTCCATGTGTATGACAATCTCTTTTAAAATCATCCAAACATTTAGCTTGATGGACTGGGGGGATTAATAAAGAAAGGAAAACCAACACACTAAACTCATCAGTCCTTATGGCCCATGCTTAAATTCCATGGGTCAATTTAAATGCTGCTCAAAAAATTTCTACTTTAAGTGGGTTGTCTCCAAAACTTTGCATCTATCCCTGACTTCCCACAACTCCTCAGTCTCTTCTTATGGTTTTCCTTCCTAACCTGCTGTTCCCATCTTGACCTCTAGGTCTCCCCTTTGGCTTTCCCTTTAATTTCATCAATAGAATTATCTTTGGTATTCTCTCTTTGTCTTATATCTACTTCCTAAAATTCTGACTGTTCCAACTCAGTATTTTTCTTCTCTGAACTCTGTGCCCTCCCTCTCTCTGTATTATTACTACTGATCAAACTGATGCTGGTCACCCCTACCTCTAGGGCCAAAAGTTCATTCTGATAGCTGAAATGTAAACAGTAAAGACTGAACAGATCAGTGAAGCTGCCTATTTCAAACATCAGAAGGAACATGTACATTTATAAAAATAAACTTAGAGTGAATGTTTTGTGTTAAAAAGAGTGTACTTTCTATAACAAGAACTTTGTCACTAATAAAACAATAATGAAGACATCTGTCTCTTTACACAGCAAAAACATATAACGCTCAGTTAATCTATAAGAACATAAATTCTGTACACATATAGTAAAACTCACATAAAATAGGTTCATTTTTCACACGAAAATCATCAATCTTCACCTCTGGCACAACAGAACTAAGAAGTCGGCAATTAAACCTAGAATGAACACAATACATAAAATGAACTACAGAAGAAATGATGAACACAAGATATGCATAGTTAGATTTCATCTAATGTAATATATAATAGTCACTAAATAAAGTAAACATGAAATATTCATGGCATCAGTGCATTTCAGATCTTTTTAATCAATAATCTGTTAAATGAAGTTCCAAAATTCTGACATCATCTTTAAGGCAAACATGGCTATGCATTAACAACCTAAGTATGTGTATTTAATTATTTAATCAACAGATTGTCACATCTAAATACAGCTGTTGAGGTGACTATAAACACTCAATCAATAAAATAAATCCTTAAGAATGTAAGGCATATGGTATGAAACCTGTGTGTCTGCACATTCTTTAACACACTGGGCTGCTGCTACCACTGTTTCTAAACAAGCATGAAAAATAACACATTAAACTGAATTTAATCAAAATGAATGCCTGTTCTTCTCAACTTCTTCAATGAAGAGAGCTGATCTTACTGCTTCTCTGTTTTGACATCTTTGCAAGCAAATGTACACAACATTCAACTATAGGCACCAAACATTATACCTTTGTGCCAATATATTATTATGCCATATTTTCATCAACTGAAATGTCAGGGTTTGATTCCACAATTTGATAAGTCAGAAATGCAGAAATATCCTAGAAATCTGACTGTCACAGACCTATAATAAATTCTTCTTGGGCTACCAGCCATGTAAGGTGGCCGGAGAAGAAACTGTTATACTTTGCTACCATGAAAGCTCCAGATCATATGTCACAAACTTTCTTCAAGAAATAAAGACTTTACTTTTCAAATCTCACTTTGCAATGCCACAGTGAAATAATGGAGCACTGTTCTCAACATGACAGTCATAATAAATACATAGAATACTGATATGGCTGTCTTCTGGATTGTAACACCATGTAGTCTGGTAGAAGTTTACTAATGTTTCAGAGAGTCCTTGCTAACTCCGTCACCAGGGCAATGATGATGGAGGTAACAAGCATCTCAAAATCTGAGCCAGAAGTGTGGAAATGACTTCATGAAGAAGAAGGTATCAGGGAGAGGGGATACATTTACTAACAGGAAAGCAGCCCTGGTATCCTCTGGAAAGAGAATTAGGACATACCATTATCATACAGCATATCGTGTTAGGAAGGTTTTTTCGTACAATTCAGATGTGTACGTGTAGGTCATTAAAAACAATATGGAACTTCATTATTCCACACTGTGCCAGAGTATGGTCAGCCCTCAACACATGACATCGTGATAAGGACTAAACGCCCTTAGTAATAAATCAAACTAAGAGAGACTTTCATCTTATCACACAGGAAGTGGGGTCAATTACAGGGGGCAATTTTAATTTGCCCACATTGAAGGGTCAATTCCTATCGGACCAAATGTCACTAGAACGAAATAAATAAGAATCAGCGTATATCTTTACCTTTGGACATTGCAAAGCAGTCCCTGCCGACTTAAGTTAAACATCTTCGACCAAAAACAAACAAGAACACGAATATTTCGAAATATAAATACTCATCCACCTTAGTTCAATAAGTAGCACACATATGCCTACCGTACATTTTTCAACTCGATGCGCAAACTCCTACTGCGCATTAATGACAAAATTGGGGACTTTCCATTGAAGAAACGAAAGCATTCCAAATTAGTTAAATTTGTTTCAACGACTTGGCATAAAATATTGAAATTCTTCGTCTTTGAAGAAAACAAGTATGTCAAATGTGTGGATCGATATAGTGAATTCTATGATTAATTCACGGTCTATTTCCTGGGCTTCGTGATGTCATTCTCATCCACTGATTGTTCTCAAACCTCCATTCCAAGCGAGGTAGCTAAATGTGTAATAGACATGTAATTTATCGTTATAGATTACCGTCCTTTGAAAAAAATAACAATTGACATCCTCATAGAAATTGTGACCATCAGTTGCTGTTGAAGATGTATGAAAACTGCTATTGTAAAGATTACAGTAGTCGGGGCAAATCTGTGCGTTCTACGTTCGTGAGACGTAAGGCGCAAGGCGGATCAAGTGGCAGGACCGTGTTATCCAATAGACACAGTGCCAGGGACCAACGGAAACATTTTTTACCTTTATTTACATAATAAAATATTTAACAAAGAGCTGCCCAAAAGAATTATTAAAGATAATTTTTATCACCAATCCACCCATAAAAATGTTTCCACCAAACAAAACAGAAGTGCTTATGGCTTACGAGGAACTTAATCCAACCTTGTCCTTGAGATGGGAAGGGTAGTAACTAAGGAAACATACAGTGTCATCCTCTTCAACATTATTTCCCAGCAACAGTACTTTGTATCTTGCTGTCTGTCCCTGTGGTGGAAATGTCTTTGGATCATGCAATATATATGTATATGCCCTAGTTTAATTTCTTACAGATGTGTCATATTATTGTACCATTTACACACAATTCCCATTACACAAACTTCCGACATTTTAGTTCATCCAATGAAAACAGGAGAACATATCTTCCTTTCTTGGAAAAAATGTTCCTAATTTTTGGCAAAAAAAGAAATCAGTAAAATTAAATTTATCATACACAAGCATTCGCATATTTGCGAAGAGATACTAACCAATGATGAAACTGATTGGAATGGGAAAAGTGTCCTACTTCAGGGTTCCCATCATACCTAAACAAGATGGACATATTTAAATAAATTCTGTACGTGTGCATATGGGTAAATGATATAAATACTTCTAAAATGTCAGTATAGATCCTATTATTAATACTGTCACCAAACTATTTACAATATAAACAGTGCATTTAAAAGGTAATTATGTAACTGCAACAGAGTTGATTCTAGCAAGAAGAGAAAAGATTACATGCCGGACCTATAATTCATCTTCATATACGTACGAGAGCAGAAGAAGTAGTGTCACTGCCCAGAAGACTAACACTAACACCTTCAGTACTGCGAGAACCTCGTATCTAATTTACTATAACATGTCTGCAGCATAACACAATATCTACTCTTAAATTATTTTGCAGTAACCCCTAACTACGCATTTCCACACTTCCTCCAGGTGAATTCAAGTACTGCTTTAATGCAGGCAATAACCACTTCCCTTCAAATCCCTCCGACACGCAGTTTATGTAGTCATGAAATAATCCATGAACCACAAAAATATTCATAGCAACATACACCAGGAGTGGCATAGGTAATACAAACCAATGGCTAATCAAAAAACTATATTAATATTACTTTTGCATGCATTTTTATTCTCACTTCTGCATATGAATATACAGGTACCTGCTATTCTAGGATTTTACAACTCTTCTATTCTGGCCATGGCTAGTAAATGAAGAAATAGAAATACTGTATGAAAATGGTTAGCAACTATATAACAGAAGCAACTTGTGCTTGTCATTATTCATAGTCTTCTTCAGAATACTGATTAATAGTGACAATGATGAATTGGAAAATTGTATAAATAAAGTTGTCATTGTTTATTTTATGGTATATCTCAATTTGTCTCCAAAATACCAGGAAAACCACAAAGAATCTCCACCAGGGTAGCTCATCTTGGAACCCCCAAAATCAAAGCAGAAATAATAACCATTACACACATATTTAGTCTGCTTAAATTATTACAAACTTTTGTCAAAAGTAATAGTCTGTATTTCTAGAAAAGCATCGGCCAACAGGGAAAATTTAGTCACCAAGAGGCAATGTACACTATTTACAGTTCCATAAATAAATAAATAAAATTATGAGAGACTGAAAAAATTACAACAATTTACTATGGGTAGCAGAAACAATGTTTTATATATAAAAAAAACTGTTATTATGCAGTACTGAAACTTCTTAAAAAACAGACTGAAGTCCGCGATATCTGAACTCTGCATTACAGTCATGACTTATTAATAAAAGAAAATTAGTTACATGTCTGCACATGCATGTAATCAGTGGAAAATTTTGGCAGTCGAGCATGTATTTCATACTTCATGTTCCATGATCCACTAATTACAACACAGCAAACACACAAACAATAAAGGTTACATAACTGATATAATACAAAATAGGATGCAGAACTCTATGTAAAATACCAGAATGCAAGCAACTGTTAACAACCCAAGAATGGCTAACATGAGAGCCCAGGATGTCATGCAGTCCCTCCTCCCCTCAAGCCACAACTAGATGGCTAACAACAACTGGCTGACTAACGATGCATTTAATCTGATCAGTTCTGTTATGTTCCAGTGTATGGAGTACCACAGAAGTAAGTGTTTTAATTTTTTGTTTCCCAAAGAGCCAGCCTAACATGGTTAGCATGCATGTACTAAAACATGCCATTTCATAAAAAAGTAATATTTGTCCAGTGTTACAAATGTGAACTATATTTAGGAATGTTACAACATATTATAAAATGCTGAGTTACACAATATTTATGTTCTTATAACATTACAACAGTTATGGTAGGCATGTAAAATGTCAAATACCACAAAACAGCACAAGACATAACGTTTATATGTTTATTGTCAGAAGTAAGAAAATAAAATACTGAATGTATGCATATATAGCTCAGCATCACATGCACCCCTGTTTAATGGGTGTGAGTGTGTGTGTGTGTGTGGGGGGGGGGGGGGTTACTTTCAATTTTCCATTCATTTTTAATTATATTAAAATTCAAATCACAAGCATTTTTCAATCAGAATAGTTCACAGTTCAAATTCCTTGTAATTTATTTTCAGGAATTTTCTGTCTCCTTCAAGCTGTTATGGCTCCAGTTGCAACAGTATGTTTGTCAATATGGATTTCTTTATGTCTTGATGATAAATGTGATTCGACGGGAAAAAAAAAAGTGTAGGAACAATGTCTGATGTCAGTGAAATGTACGAGGGTCACTCCAAAAGTAATGCACCATATTTTTTTTAACAAAATCACTTGTGAATGTTTCCGTCTCATTCTCACACATCAGGAACTCGGTAACAGCTCGTTTTTTCTGACGAACGTCAAGGACAGCAGCCATGTTTAACGAATGATACACATGTGCCACTTGCGGGAGAAGGATGAGTTAAGTTTTAATAGAACCGGGACGAATGCATCTCTGTCCTGAGTGAATATCAACACGGTAGAATAAAAGGGGACTTTTGGAGTAACCCTCGTATTAGACACTGGAGACACCAGAAGCCTCTCTCTTGAAAACAGATATCTGGATGGTCAACTAACTACCCTGAGGCTCAAAAGTGGAAAAGTTCTGTCAAGTGAAAGATTAAGTTATTATATACCAAGAAATATATATAAAAAACAGAGTGTTTCACATGAAAAATCCCAGTTCAAAGCTCTGAAATCATCCACAGTGCTGAAACTTAGAGCAAGTTGGGAAGACAAATGAGGTCTGTGCCCACAACAACAGCAGATATTTTTGCCTGTTATGTTTTTATATAACATCTCAGAAAGTTAATATAATGTCCTATACATTTTTATACTAAAATTACATGTTTAGGAAGAATAATATTGTTTCCATATATGTTGATAATGTTTATCCCAGTGTGGCACTAGAAGATGCAAATCAGGCCTAAGTTTCTGGCAGAACAAACTGGTCCTGTATTTCTACATATATGGCTTTTGTTTATAATTCTTCTGTTATAAATTCAGATCATCTACTTTGTAACCATACATCTCACAATTTATTGTGTAGTCATAAAATATTCTGAAAATACATTTCATATTCTTAGAAAGAGATTCTGATTTTAATTTTGTAATAGTCTTCCATAGTTTCATTAAAATATCTCACACCTGACCTCTCTTCCTTACTTGTATGGACATGGCATGAGCATACAAACTCCCAGGCAATATATATTAAGGTGTAATGAAGAAAGGAAATATATCACTTTTATCAATGTTCCACGAATGGGAAGAAACAAATTTGCATGCATAAATACAGGAAGGCAACCTAAGAAACAATGTAACTAGAAGCTGCATTTGGATTCACTGCCATATCAGATCTGCCTGGCTACAATAATATGCAATGAGAAAAAGCAAATTAATAATTATCAAATGCTACCATCATTATGACTTGTAGGTTGTCCCTCTGTAGTAATGCCTGCAAACTTAAATGCAGATAATTCTGATAAAAATGTTAAGATTATCACTGACTATCTGACACCAGTTTTTGAATCAACAGCCTAATAAATCAGATCTGTTTCATAATGAAAAGGTAAAGAATCACTGTTATCACAAAACTCATTTGTCATGAACTCCGTATATCACCACCAAGCAGTGTAGTCCAATCAGCGGACTTCCAAGAAGATGCATCTAAAGAACTTCTTTCATTTAGGGTGTCAGAATCTTTTCTAGAAGTGGGTGGGGATGATGCATCCATTTCTAATTCAAAGTATGGAACCAGAACAGTCTTAACAGATGGAAGTTCAGCTGGAGCTGAACCAAGAAGTGGTGAAACATTTTCCCTCATACTTTCTTTTGTTGTTCTCGCTAATGGGTCAAATTCTGAGCCAAATTCTTTCACTTCCTGGATGTCTGTTGGCATAGAACTGTCTGCCCAGAACGCTATATTAGGCACACTCTGACTGTAAAGTGAAGTGGAATCAGTTATGCCAGGCTTACACTGAAGCTCACTACATGGTGATGATGTTCTTCTCCTAGTCCTGAATCTAATCTTGTCAAGTTTCTGGCAGAACAAACTGGTCCTGTATTTCTACATATATGGCTTTTGTTTATAATTCTTCTGTTATAAATTCAGATCATCTACTTTGTAACCATACATCTCACAATTTATTGTGTAGTCATAAAATATTCTGAAAATACATTTCATATTCTTAGAAAGAGATTCTGATTTTAATTTTGTAATAGTCTTCCATAGTTTCATTAAAATATCTCACACCTGACCTCTCTTCCTTACTTGTATGGACATGGCATGAGCATACAAACTCCCAGGCAATATATATTAAGGTGTAATGAAGAAAGGAAATATATCACTTTTATCAATGTTCCACGAATGGGAAGAAACAAATTTGCATGCATAAATACAGGAAGGCAACCTAAGAAACAATGTAACTAGAAGCTGCATTTGGATTCACTGCCATATCAGATCTGCCTGGCTACAATAATATGCAATGAGAAAAAGCAAATTAATAATTATCAAATGCTACCATCATTATGACTTGTAGGTTGTCCCTCTGTAGTAATGCCTGCAAACTTAAATGCAGATAATTCTGATAAAAATGTTAAGATTATCACTGACTATCTGACACCAGTTTTTGAATCAACAGCCTAATAAATCAGATCTGTTTCATAATGAAAAGGTAAAGAATCACTGTTATCACAAAACTCATTTGTCATGAACTCCGTATATCACCACCAAGCAGTGTAGTCCAATCAGCGGACTTCCAAGAAGATGCATCTAAAGAACTTCTTTCATTTAGGGTGTCAGAATCTTTTCTAGAAGTGGGTGGGGATGATGCATCCATTTCTAATTCAAAGTATGGAACCAGAACAGTCTTAACAGATGGAAGTTCAGCTGGAGCTGAACCAAGAAGTGGTGAAACATTTTCCCTCATACTTTCTTTTGTTGTTCTCGCTAATGGGTCAAATTCTGAGCCAAATTCTTTCACTTCCTGGATGTCTGTTGGCATAGAACTGTCTGCCCAGAACGCTATATTAGGCACACTCTGACTGTAAAGTGAAGTGGAATCAGTTATGCCAGGCTTACACTGAAGCTCACTACATGGTGATGATGTTCTTCTCCTAGTCCTGAATCTAATCTTGTCAAGGAACTTATTCTGCCATGAATAACTCATGTTGAGCCCACAACTGTTCTCAATGTACTCATCTGTAATTAAGGGGGCACTAACAGAGTGCTTTAAATTTATGTCATATCCAACTGTTTCAGAATGGGTTAAAGCCAAGATCTGCTGGATTCTCTTCTGGCACAGGTCACAGTACAAAGGTTCATCAAGTTTGGTTTTCAAAACTGGAAATTCAAGGTCTGCAAACTTCACATCAGGGGTACCTAAACTATTATATCTGTTATGCATGGAGTGTTTGTATTCACCACCTGAGGTAATAGAATATGGTTTTTCCTTTTGTGATGTAGGATTATCAAGAGATATAGCAGGTGGTAAGTCAGTCATAGGTTTCCAGCGCACACCTTTCTTTGCTCTTGAATTGCTGCCAGAACTTCCTATTGAGCTATTTCTCTTGACAGGCATCAACTTGGGAAAACTTTTAAATTTCCCAATTAAAGCCCTTCTACGATTAAGACTCAGTTTAGATTCTGTAAGATTAGAAATGGATGAAATGCCAGGCCTCACACTGAGTAAGTTACCACTTAAAAACAATTGATGGTCTGGATGTTCATAGGTTAAAGGTGAATGCTGTCGTGCTTGTGGCAAAGGAGTATCCATTCTTTGCTGAGATCCACCCAGGTCTATGGATATTTCTGACATTCTTAAGCTGTCTGACTTGTAGAGAGTAGATGAGCTGGGCCATTGCGGTAGTACCAATGAAGGTCTCCTTCCTGGTGCACTTTCAGATTGTGTCAATGGCTTTGATCCTTTTGAACGATGTTCCTTTAGTGGTCCACAATTCAAACTAGAATATCAGAGTGACTTTAATCAACAAGAAGCATTTATGAATAAAGCAAGATGGCTACTGCAGGTCTCTATCCCAGAGTTCTTATATATGTAAACATATAACTTGGAAGAATCATATTGATCTACTCAATAAAAAATTGAGCAAGGCTTGCTATATAATTAGAAATATGAAACCATATATGTCCACTTCAGTACTAAAGGCAATTTAGTATGTTTTTTTCATTCCTTAATGAGCTTTGGTATCATCTTCTGGGGAAATTCATCTCATAGTTACACTATTTTTCTCCTTCAGAAAAAGGCAATTAGAACAATGATGGGATGTGGCAATAGAGTCTCGTGTAGAAATATGTTCAAAGAATTAGATATTTTACCGTTGGCATCACAATATATATTTTCTTTATCATTGTTTGTATTACAAAACAAAACTCTTTTTCCATCAAACATTGACTCTCATACTATTGATACTAGACAGAGACAAAATTTGTATCTACCTCAAGCTAATCTAACAATTTATCAGAAAGGAGTTCATTATGCGGGTATAAAGATATTTAATAAATTACCCATAGAGATTAAGAATATCTCAAATAATCTTAAAAAGTTCAAGGTTGCATTAAGGCATTTTTTAATGACTCACTCATTTTATACTGTGGATGAGTACCTAATTGGATAACTATTACAATAAAAAATACTAGTTATATTGTTTTGTATTTAGTACACTGCTTGTTTAGATGTAATTCTTTAATGTATGTATTTTATGCTTTTATACTTGAGTTTGTGACATGTTCTATATCCACTATTGGATTTCTGGAACTTGTAAATAAATAAAAATAAAATAAATACAAATATATAAACATATATATATATCCACAGAGCAGCTCACTGTGAAGCAATCTTCTTATTGGTGCTGGGAGTAGAAAAATATTGGCTGTTATGTGTGTGGTCATGTAGGGATAAGGTACACTTTAGTGCAGATAATAAATGAAAATCTTATTTCTAAAATGCTGTCTGTAACAAGTAGTAATTTCTGTGACTTCACAGTAATTACTGAAACAGGTGTCCTACAACATTCAAACATATTTCATAACAATGCTAGATATTCTGCAACAAAAGTCAAAAGTTTTCTGTAATTTCTATAAATACACCTACATTTTCAGATCCTAATGCCTACAATTAGTATATATGTTTCTACAAACTGCTGATGCTACATAACCTATGCAATTGAGGAAGTGTCATTAGGTACATAAGATTCCTGAGAAATAAAAACCATACACATCTGTATACAAGGAACATGACAGCAGCTCTCCTACAGCAATCATTCATTCATGAAACAAAGTCTGTAGACTCAATGATGACAATTTTTATCGCCAACAGATGGATAAATTTTTATGCCACCTCTTTGTATCCACACTGGACTAGACTATCCATGTGACAGTCAAGATTTAAAAAAGATGCACCAATAGTAAGAAGGCACAACCTTTGCAGCAAACTTCTCTGTGTATAAAATTTCTAAATCTTTAGGTTACAAGATGGAGACTGAGTCAGCCTACAGTATGACTTACCCTTTCAATGTGTAAAGATCAAATAAAATACAACAATTACAATTCTGAACCAGTGTCACAAAATTTAGAATATCACAATTTTCAGTACAGTAAATACATGTTTGTAACATATTCATGACAGTTTATAAAAGAATTATGTTAGGATAACTTATGCTCTACTGTATCTCCAACTGCAGTCATTTCTAATATCAAAACGTAATTTAATGTACTTTCTAAGTGCTAATCAGTTCATATGTAGGCTGCAGTTACTTCATAAAAATACATATTATTAAATGAAAACAACAGAGTGCCTCACTTTAAAAGTCTAATGCAAACAGATTCTCCAAAAATGAAATAACTGTAGAATGCTATACAAGGATATCACTCTCTCCCAGAAAGATAGGGTTATCATAAATTGTAACATGAATATGAATGACTGTAGCATATTATACAGCACTATTCAAGTGATATGTTACATGATAAAGCACGATCAAAACATGAGACTTTCAGTGTATAAGGTTAGGATGCCTTGTTTATTCAACATACAATGAAAATATAAAAAATTACTCACCTCAATTCTGATTCCTTGATTTCATTATGCTGTGCCACACCCTCTTCCAAATGGCGGACAGACATGCAGTCAGCCTGCATGTTCTCAGCACATCTGAGGACATTCTGACTAGACTGGAGTTGATTCCTATTTACAATGAGATAAAATGTGTAATGTTTACATTGCCCTAATATAAATACTCACCAAACACTCATTTAATGCACTGTTAACATTTTATTTTCAACTATACTACTATGATAAATGCAAAGTTGATAAATATTACAAAAGAATGAATGAAGGATTATCTGATAATTCAGATGCTCCAGATGGATGGCATACTTGATTATCATGTTCAGAAGGGGTAATGGAAGATGGAAAAGATACCTGCAACTGTTCATACACAGGACTGGCAGGTGACAGACATAGAAAACAGAGAGAATCTTATGTGCAAAGGTACAAGGACTGAAGATTCTACTGGGTTGGTTAGATGGATGGGAGGGGTAATGGTAGATAATCTTACCACCAGATACCTGCAGCTGCTGTAGCAGTAGCACCAACTGTAGCAACTTTAAGATTGTGTACTGAGCTGACAGGTGTTGTCCTTGTCTCATCTTCCTCTATAATCTCTGGTAAGTACATGGCATGCTTCCCTTCTGGAACTCTGTAAAATACCAATACAACTAAATCAATATCCATTGGCTTGTTGGTTCTAATGTTATGAATACTTGCCTAAAGTAGGTCAAAGTATTAAATTTTATACAGAAACACATTCACTAACACATATTGAGCTTGCCTCTCATGGTACCACAGAAGGATCACTTATATCTTACGTAGTCAATGAAATACTTCATCCTTCCTTAACCAAATGTTATCCAATTGCCATAACAGTTTCACAAATCATAGTACAAGTTTTGAGGAAATGAAATATGTGTCTATTTATAATATATATTTGGTGGAAGCATTTATTTCTCCAAACACATTTCTGTCAGTCCTTTCTATCAATGGCCTCTTGGCAAACAAGTTTAAATTAGCATTTAGAAGGTCAAACACTGAATGTGTCAACAATAACAATGATGATGATGATGATGATAAACCTCAAATCTCTTGAGGTCAGTAAAAGTGAAGTCTGAATATCTGAAACCAAGCAACTTCAAAAGCACAGAATGAGCACACCAGTCATAAAAGAATAGAGACATACAAGTCACTACATTAAGAACTCCAACAGCTAAGCAGCTGATAGTTATTCAACTAAAATTAAAAATTAAATTAAATCCGTGGCGTAACAGCTCCAGAGAACCAAAGCCGACTAGCTGGCTGCTGGCCTCACGTTCATGTGCCTCAGCTGAGGTGAACGATCATACAACCAGATACAGAGTGACGTGTGGTTAGCACGACGAACCCCTAGCCTTTGCTAGCTTTCCTGACCGGATTACGCTACTCATTGTAGCTCCCCAATTTCCTCACGATGCTGGGTTGGCACCGGTCCCATACACTGGTCGAAAGCTCATGAGAAAATTTCTTCTCCCCTGAGACTCGAACCAGCGTGCATTCCATATCACCAGTCCGAAGCATGATGCCTCAGACCGCGCAGCTATGGCGCGGGACAATAGTTATTCAACTAGTCAAGAAATTCTCTACCCTTACAGTACCTTAAAGTTACATTACCATTTTCATAAAACCTTCCTCCATCCACAAAAGAGCAAATTCAATTCAGTTCACATTCTTGTAAATAATTCTCTCCAGTTAGTTCTGGGGTGTAAGAATGTGGCCAATAACTCTTTTCCACACACAAAAAAAAGAACAATAAGAAAAAATAAAAAGGAAGATGACATAAAACATCCTTCAACAAGCTAAAATTGTAATTTCAATATATTTTTTTCTTGCACCATTAGCATCTTTTGTGGAGATTTTAACTAAAATTGGCAGTAATCACCATGGTGTGAGTAGAGAGCAACATAATACACTTCCAATTTATATCTCAATGACTGATTTATCATTTCACGGATTATTTAATGATACAAAGGATGAGTGTATAGAATCTGAATAATATTATAATGGAACAAGTAAACACATAACTTGGTTGTAAGATTTAATATATTAAAATACAGATTAAAAATTACTAAATTTTTTCAGATTCTGAGACTTCTAAACAATACCATACCTAGTTCAAAAAGCATCAAGACTAAAGCTGAACAAAACATTGGCACTTCCAACACTGCTTTATGGCAGCGAAATTTGGATAATAAGAAAAGGGGATAAAAATAGACTACATGTTTCAGAGAAGAAATTTTTGTGACAAATAACAGGATACATTCTTCAACCACAAACAAATTTAATTTTAGATTAACTCAAAATGGATTCCTTGGTAGAGAAAATTTACAGATATGGAAGTAAGTAGCTTCAACATGCCCACCAAATGGAAAAAAGAGAGAGAGAGAGAAATATAATGACTAGATGCACTCTGAAGAGACTACTGGACAACGTATTATTTGCAATTCTGCAATTTTCATTTCTATTTACAGAAAGTTCAAACCTAATGTTGCAAAATCTAATAAACAGCACATAATTATGATAATGATTATCAACTATTTTCCAACCATGTTTTGTTGAACACACCACATAGAAAAAGTTTCTGTGTTAGAAATCTTAATGAGATCTATATTTTACATCATGTATGCACTTTTGGTAAAATTATCCGCTTTTGAGTAAATTTATGAAGTCTGATAATGTTAAGTAGGAGTTGTATATGACTTGCCTGAAAACTTTTAATGCAGACTCATAACAAATTTTACCAAAATACGTACATTACGTATTTTTTTATGAAAAATGTAGAGACAGACAGACATGACCATTTTTATGGGATAATTTTATGTACTTCAAACAAAGAACATGGTGCAAACTTCAGTTCATGTCTATTGAAACTGTTCAATATGTAAATGCTGATTTACTTACTGCATGTCATGTACAGAGCCACGGTATGTCTTCTTTTTATAAGCAACAGATGCCTCGGTGTATGGTAGCTTCAGATTAATGTCATCAAAATATTTATCCTTCACAAGGGGAGGTGAACGTGCCATGAGAGTGTCTACTCCTAAATATGATACCTGAAAAAAGTAAGCATGTACACAGACTAACAACAATTACTTGTTCAACCACATAAATGGATATTTACCACAGATGTTCCAAAGAGATAATCACCACTGTCAGATTTTAAATTTATTAAAAAAAGAAGCTGAAAGAGGAAGAGACATTCAAGTTCTTTCAATAGCGGCAGAAATGGCTAACGACAATATGAAAACTGTCATTCAAAAAACTGTTTTGCTGTTCAAACACTTCAGTAATGAATGAACACTAAAAATAATACTTCTAACTTACAAAATTTCCATATTCCACAAACAACTTCTAATGGTGAGATTAAGAATTCAAGGATCTTTATCTCCATGCCTCTATGCTCCTTTACGACATGCTGCTTCCACGCAGGAACAACTTCATGGTATTAAAATATAAACTACAAAAACAATTATACACCAATATAACAAAGCAAATCATACTGAAGTTTAAACTTCATTGAGTGATAATCTAGGAACATACTTACTAGCTGATGGTCTCATAACTACATATGGATGTCATGTATGAGTTGTCAGTATTTTAGGAAGGTAATATACCCCTTGCACACTAGAATACAACAGGTCAAGCAAAGTGTCGTGTTTTTTAATTATATTTTTTGCATTCTGAACTGTGCAATACATATTGAGTTAATGGGAATTAGCAGCTAAGGAAGAGGTTAATAATTTTGAAATGATGTATGTAAAACAACACAAGTTAATTACTGCCAAGTAGTCACAGAGGAAAGTATGTAAAACAGACACCAACTGACTAGTATGGGGAACTGGCAGGACAACATAACAAATGGGCATTCACTACCATGACAATATGCTATGTAACATTAGATGTCAATGGTGTCCTGAAAGTAAACTGGTTCTCTGAAATGCAACACACACAGAAGGTATGCAATTCATGTAAGCTGTAAGAAGATACTTTATTTTTAAAGTGCTTGGCATTCTTGTGGTAGAGATAATCTGCCTATATTAAAATAATATTCCCTTGCAATAGTCAGTTTTACAACCTGAAATGATTAATGTTTATATCATATTAAGAAAAAATACTCACCTTAGTGTGACGATCTATGAGCCAGTTGAGTTCAAAGTCTTCATCATCATCTCCAAATGGGTTTATCAACTGCTCTGCCACCTGTACCAAAGGATAATAAATAGAGTCCATTTACTTTATTAAACAAGAATTTCAGATGAGAACTGACTAATGGCTAATGAACACTTTCCTAATCAGTTAAAAAAATTCCAGTATTTCTGCTGATTTATTTTTTCCTGTCTACCTTTCATTTATCAGTTTCATACCCTTATCTCCTTCCCTCTTTTTTGCTATACTTTCTCACTCCTTTCATTTGACCTTGTCCTATAATCATTTTTCTCACCACTTCTTCCTTTCTTTTATTCCTTTCACACCATCATCTCTGTCCCTTCAAAACTTGGTGTTACAGAATAACAACAGAGAAAATATAAGCTGTGTTACATTATCTGAACATTTTTGATAAAGTGCACATTTAAATAGAGCACAAGCAATCATGAAACAGACACGAAACCTTTAGTAGTCCCATATAAAAGAAGAATTGTAATATTGTGAATACAGGCACATATATATCCACTTCCATCTGGTAGCTTTTGCTCCTTTCTTCAACATACTGTCGACCAACTAAAGCAGCCAAGAAAAATGAGTATGTTGCTATGGTCACCACCTGAAACAGATACTCAGTGATAATACTGCAAAACCATTTTTAGCAAAATGTCTAATGTTATACACAACACAGCATTTTATATATATCAGAAGTATGATACAGTACCTGGGTATACACCAGAGGAAGGCTAACCCAATCATAACTCCACAGCAACCCACATTTGGACCGGAACTCATTAAACTCCTGAAAGAATCAGAACAAAATTGAAATATGGCAGAAGTGAATAAATGAATAGGTGAAAGCAACAAAGGAACACAGAGAGAGAGAAAAAAGAGAGGACAGAAGACAAAACATATACAACTCAGTACAGCACACAACAGAAGTGTTTTATTTCCTGTGCTGTTCAATAGGGCAATAGATAAAATATTAAGGAGTGTAAAGACACAAGACAGTGAAATACCAAAAATTATGGTATGCAATGATGACATAGTTATGTGGAAACTGAATGAAAGCACCAGAGAGAAGAAATTAAAAAGTATTGTTACAGTGTGGATATTTGGGATTAAATATGTGGTTATGAAGATACTCTTAAAGAGAAGGGGCACAGAAAATGTCAAACATACTAATCATGAAACAAAAAAATGAAAGTGTTAAGTACTTAGGAAGTAAAATACTGATAAATGAAAATGTTAAAGAAGAAATTACAGAAAAAATAAACAATGAGGGACTTACTCAGGAAATGGAAAAAGCCTAAGAAGGGGAAGATATACTTATTATTTAAAAGTACTGCATGCCCACATTAACATATGGAGCAGAAACTTGGGCATAGACCAAGACAGATATTAGTACATTAATGGCAGCAGAGATGAGATTTTTAAGAAGTATAGACAGAAATAGCAAAGATATATAAAAACAATAATGAAGAGGATCTAAAGTTAACATCTTTTAAGACAAATTGACAAATAACAGAAACGTTACTATGGACACATTTCAAGAATGAAAGAAGACAGAAAACCAAAGAAGGCTTTTAATATGGAAGTAAGAGCAAAAATCCCAAGAGTGAGATCAAGATCAAGATGAGAACAACAGGTTAGGAAAGATGTCACACAGAAGGAAGGAAGGCCATGGAAATAAATTAAAGGAGAACAAATTGTGGGAAGTCAGAGGCAGACTGAGAAGTTTAGTTGTCAGACAACTCACTTAAAGTAGACACATCATAGGTAAAAAACGATATAACATGAATTTCTAACTTGTAGCTTGGATGTAAACACATCAATATAAGTGGACAGATTTGGACCAAGACGATACTGAAGAGCAACAAAAAATTATCAACATATGTCTAGTGTAACATTTAAGAATACGTGTTAATACTGCACTGGACACATAAAAACAAATAATGCAAAGATCATGGGAAATGGACTGGAAGAATGTTTATTTATTTTCATATATATGTGGTATACATAACGGGGGCCCGCAGTGGCCGCGCGGTCTGAGGCGTGGGCCTTGTGCTGCTTGGTCGCTGGGAACATGGGTTCGAATCCCACTCAAGCCATGGATGTTTGTCCGCGTTTTTCTGTGTTGTGCTGTCCTGTGTACAGGTAGAGGCCTTGTGATGGGCCGATCCCTCGTCCAAGGAGTCCTATCAAATTTCTATAGATCGAGCCAACGAAAAATTGAGACCCACAGTGCTCAGGCACTTGAAGAACAGGTCGTTCCCAGTATCCCCCAGGTATATTTAACAAAGCACCTAACATTTAACACAGTAATCAAACCACAAGGATAATTAACACGGACAGATAATGTAGTGCATATGGTAGTAATGAGAAATACAAAATTTTTGTCAGAAAAAGCTTAGGAGAAGAGGTTTCTTGGTAGAACTAGACATTAATGGGAAAATAATATTAAAATATATATTAAGAAACAGGGTTTGAAGATGTAAACTGGATTTAACTTGCTCAGGATAGGGTCCAGTAACAGGTTTTTGTGATCATAGTAATGACGCTTTCGGTTCCATAAACACAGGGAATTTCATGGTAAAGTACATAATTATCAACTTATCAAGGAAGACAGTGCACCATGAGAGTGAGTGAGTGGACAAGGATATTTCACAGCATTGAAGTGAAGGTAAAATACCTCCATAATAATCTGCAATCCATGTGAATCTGAAATGCGACTTCCCTTCTTGGTTTCTTTCAACAGGTTGATGAACCATGTGCAGGGGATCCAATATGTATTGAACTCAACACTGGGGACAGACTGGTACATCTCAAGTTCTACTGATGTCATGAAACCTGTCAATATCATTAAACACTTAATATTATTCTTGTAAAAAGTGACCTTTTATTGTTCAGAAGACTTCATTAAAATATAGGGTGCGGCAGAGGAAACGCATGTTTTTCGAATGGCTAGTACTCGGCAAGGAGGAGGGTGGGGGATTTCAGCCCCTTGCTAGTAGACAGCTTAGACGATGCAGTTTCAGTAGCCTTGGCACCGTGGACCTACGAGCATTGGGTGTTTGTCGTTGAAAATTATATCAAAAGTTGTGAATCCGTAATTGCCGTTTAGCTCCTTTTCCGTAACAGTTCATCCCTGATCGTAACACGATACTCAGGTGGGTTGATGCGCTTAGGACAACAGGGTCTGTGATGAAGAGGAAACCACCTGGCTTTCCCGCGTCTGTGCGTACCCCTGAAAACGTTGAGAGAGTGAGATTGGCAGTTCTCAGAAGCCCGAGGAGCGCTATGTCGAAATGCTCAACAATTTCCTGCTTCCAGAACTGCGCAGACGAAGGGTAAATATGCGGCAAATGTGGTACCAACAGGATGGTGCCACAGCACACACGGCGAGAGCATCGATGCAGGTGGTTCGTGGCATGTTTCGCCAACAAGTCATCTCCCGTTTCGGTGATATCCCTTGGCCGCCTCACTTCCCTGACCTGTCCGTATGTGACTATTTTTTGTGGGGTTACCTCAAATCAACGGTCTACAGAAACAAACCAAGTAACATCCAGGAACTGAACGATTCCATTCGCCAGGATATCGCTACTGTGGGGAAGAGCAATGCAGAATTTCGAGGAGAGGCTGCAAGAGTGCGTACAGACGGAAGGGCGTCACTTGACGGACGTTATTTTTCGGAAGTAATTCAAAAATGTTCAACAAAAACTGCATTGTAAAACCTTTCTTTCTGTGTAATTAAAATTTTTAACTTGAAAATCAACTGAGTTATTGTTATTTGAAAAACATGCGTGTCCTCTGCCGCACCCTACATAAGCATCTTTTATAGATTAAAAAAATTGAAAAGGTACACTCCATACCAGAGTGAACCTTGGCATTCTGAATGCTCATAGCCATTCTAAACAACTTTGAAAAGACGTTAAAACACATTTAAGTACATTGCAATCCAATTTACATAGTTTCTAATATTATTACCACTAAAAGCACATAAACATAAGTTGTTTATTAGAAAGTGGCTGTTGAGAAGATAACATACGTTCAAATAGAGATCTGAGGTTCTCACAGTGGTGAAAATATTGATGTTGGTTTTCCGGGTTGTAACAATGTGTGGACTTGTAGGCAATACATGAACATGCTAGAAAGATGCCACATTTATAAAAATAGAATAACCTATGGCAATATCCCAAATGACACATATGCCGAAAATGGGAACCCCATTTTTTAAATCATCCGCAACTGTAAAAGAAATAGCTGGCAGCATTCACATATGCACCCTACCATCCGCATACTCACTCAGCAAACAGTTCACCGCAAGATTGCTATACCTCAAAACCACACTCACGTAAGTACTCATTGTTTTTATTCTGCTTTACTTAAGTACATGCACAAAAACACAATTTAAACTATAATTACACCCCCATTCCAGCCTACCTTAGCAACATAATGTCATGCCTCCTCTCAACTTCATACAATCTCCAGGAATAAACCACAAGCAATCTACTTGAAGCATATAAAATAAAATTAATTCCAACATACAACGTCATTGTAACTTACAACATATTCAAGATAACTATAAAAAAATCTCATGTAACAAATGGGCCCATTTTGTAATGACAGTACCATTCCACAAAATTCTAAACTTACATTACTTTTAGCTGTCATATTAACTCAGCCTCAAACATAAGCCATCTTGCAACATTAATTTTAATTCAGTTTTAACACCTAGTTGGCACACTACACAGAGACTGGTCTGAAGATGGTATGATCATACTGAAAATTGTCACCAGAATAAAGAACAAACAATTTTAAGGATAAAGTGTGTCAAATGTCTTAATTACTACATAATACTGTAGGTAGATACCAATGTTTTGAAGAAACATATTGTCTCCATCTTCAGGACTCAGTGTTAGTATCTACAAGTACACATGGCATTACAACCCAGAACATCAACATCAAAATTTCAAGTAGAAGACTCAAACATGTGGCACACTGAATAAGAAGCATAAATGCTAATCACTGAATCACTTTGTTCAGTAGCCTATATTCAACCATCTCTCTAACTTTAGACTTTTCACATACTGTATTTACAACAAATGAATAAATGCAAATGACACCAAGCAAATCCACATGTAAAAAAAGTACAACAGTGTAAATACATATGGGGCTCTGAATCATAGACTGTAAATGTAAAATCCTAATTAATACACATAAAAATATTTTTTCTTAACTGCCAGTTCTAATATGCATGACTGACACACTTCTTTAAGCAGTCTGTTTTTGGCATTACTACAAGGACTGCTAATATATCATATAAATCTATGTTGTAGAGTAAGATTTGTGAGTTTGGATTAATTTTCCCACCTGCCTGCATACTGTATGTACCTGCCTCTACGAGGTGATCAA